>LNAC01000161.1:295553-352044 GCA_002007465.1 Ailurus styani
TGTGTGTGTGTGTGTGTGTTATGGGGGAGGTCAGAATGGAAGGGAGAAGCCAGCGCTGGGAGGGTCCTAGAAGGCAGCCTAGATCTATGTCTTTTCTTACTCCCAGAAAGGATGTCCTAGCAGCCTTGAAAATCTGGAAGGTGGTGCTATGTGAGTTGCTCAGTTTTCCCAGAATCCTCACCAATTCTCTTGGACACAGGATGCCTCAACTCAGCCAGCCAGGGCTTATTCCAAAACTGGCAGCTTCCCTAAGGGATTTATTTTCCAAGACTGAGGATCTGGACACACAAGAAGGATATTTACTTTTGTTTAATAACATGTACAGGTAGGATATAATACCTCAGAATTTTGTTTCAGGACAGTACATACAAATATTTGGAACAAAAAGAGTTGAAAACCATTGATTCAAATTATTACAAGAGCAATCAGTATGCCATGATTCCAGAAATGGTCTTCCCCTCTGGAGCCTGGGGCTCAGAAATGGTCTCTATATCTTAGACTTTGAAAATCAATGTACATACACCAGCAAAGTCCTGATAAACCAACACAAGTAATCTTTGATTATTACTATTTAATATCACCTTGAGTAGAAACCAGAGAACTTGTTGAATAAAACCCTTTCGGGGCACCTGAGTGGCTCAGTCAATTGAGCATCCAACTCTTGGTTTAGGCTGGGGTCATAAAATCAGTGTGGTGAGATCAAGCTCCATGTTGGACTCTGCACTCAGTGTGGAATCTGCTTAAGATTCTTTCCCTCCCTCTCCCATCCGTTCTGCTCCTCCCCACTTCTGCTTGCCCTCTGTTGCTCTCTCTCTAAAAATAAATAAAATCTTAAAAAAAATAAAACCCTTTCAGTGGAGCTATTTCCTTTGCTATTCTAAATCTTCATCTTACTGTATTTTTAAAGAAATTGATTCATTAGGCAAAGAGAAAGGAGTCATCTTTGTTCTTCATCAAGACTTTCTAAAACAGTATGGTTACCTTATTATTGACAGATTCCAGAAACTAAGGCCAAGAGGGTTAGGTGACTCACAAATGAAGAAAAGGTGGAATGGAAAATTGAACCCAGATTGTCTGATTCCTGAATGTAATAGTCTAATAATGATGTTCAGCTGCCTTCCACATCCTACCAAGACAGGTCAAACGAGGGGTTGAGCTGAGAGCCTGGAAATATGAAGAAAGAGGGATGGCCCCAGTGGATTTCCCTGGGTAAATTCAATCCATCTTTATTCAGGTGGGAGATTAGAGGTTATATAACCACCCCCCAGATAAAGCAATATCCCCTCTAATGGCATCCGTACCCGGAAAACTTGAATCCTAGGGTGTTCAGATTTCTGCACAGCTGATCTCCCAGAACATATTTAAGCAGAATCTGGTTCCGTGGACACAATCCTTCAACCTGACACCATGGAGCTAGGAGGGGCCTTCACCATCTTTCTGGCACTCTCCTTGTCTTGTCTACTCATCCTCGTTGCCTGGAAACGGAACAACAAGCGGGGGAAGCTGCCCCCTGGGCCCACACCGATACCCTTCTTGGGGACTGTGTTGCAAGTCCGTACTGATGCCACTTTTCAGTCTTTCATGAAGGTAAGTCTGACTACTCCTCTCACAGAGCTGGAAGCAACTAATTCTGTAGACACATGTATAACCTTGTAACATCTAAAACACAGACTCTTGGAAACATAGACTTCATAAACCTTAGAATACTGAAATTCCAGAATCTTAAGCTCTTGGAAACACAGACTCCTGGCACACTGGAACTTAAGACTCTCACATCTCAGGACTTTGGAATCACAGTCCCTTACACCCTTAAACATAAGAACTCATGCGTTCTATGGACTTAGAACTTGGACAGTCAGTATTGCGAAATCTTAGGGCTCCAGAAATTGAGCATTGCTGAGAGAGACGCATAGATCTTGGAGTCCAGTTCATCCAGGCCCACCATTTTACAGATGAGGAAACTAAGGCTTGTGGAGGCACTGGGGAGTCTTGCCCAAGATCACAGGAACCAAGGCATCTGTACCTTTTTCTCAATAGTCCTTCCAAGCCCAAGACTCACCTTTATCTTTTATTCCTACATTTGTACCCTTTTGAAATTTCCACCCTAAAGTCCTTGATTGATCTATATTTAGTGCTCTAGTCAGCTCCCCCCTCTTATGCCTTCCTTCATTCCCAGCTCAAGGAAAAGTATGGCCCAGTCTTCACTGTGTACATGGGTCCCCGGCCAGTAGTCGTTTTATGTGGACACGAGGCAGTGAAAGAAGCCCTGGTAGACCGAGCAGATGAGTTCAGTGGCCGTGGAGAACTGGCTTCGATAGAGCGAAACTTCCAAGGCCACGGTAAGTAACAACAACAAAATGATTATCATATACTTCCTATGTCCCAGATTTCTTGATAAGTCCTCTACATGAATTATTGCATCGACTCCTTTGAGAGAACTATTAATGTCTTACTAATTTTGCAAATGGGGAAGCTGAGGGTGAGAAAATTTGGGTAATATCACACAGTAAGTGGAACCACTTTGTTTTGAACCCAAACCATCTGACTCTTGAGTATCTGCTGCATTACTGCTGTTTTTAGTGGATTAGTGACACTGTGTACCCACTGAAGCCCTTATAGCCAACCTTACTTCTTACTCACTATACATACGTACACACCAGACCCATAGATCTCTGCCACCTCCATTTAGGGAGATATCTTTCTAGTGTGTCCTATACATCCATCTCTAATTGCTGACACTCTTCAATTCCAAACACCCTCATGCTATTCTTTCCATATTTCCATCCATCCATCTATCCCTATCTATTTCCTTCCATTTATCCACTTTTCCATTGATCCATGCATCCACCAAAACATCCATTTATTAATTAGCTTTTCTATACAAATATCTTTCTATCCAATTTACCTGTACATCTATGAATGAACTTTCCACTTATCCATCTATCCATCATTCCATCCATCCATTCATTAACCCTTCTATTATTCATCCATCAGTTAATCTTTCAATCCATAAATCTTTCCAACCATTTGCCATTCATCTCAAACCATCTATTCATTAACACTTTATTCATCTATTGAGTCTCTTATCCATCATCTATCAGTCATTCCAATCAAAAACTCTTCCTTCCATTCATTAATCCACTAAAATAATTTCATTAAATTTCCAAACGTTAATTACCAATCCACGCACATCTGGTAATTTCTAAATGTTTCTTACTATAAGATAGGTATACTGATGTACAGGTGTGAGTTTCTGTGTACATGTATGCATATATCTAGAGAATCCAAGTGGTGTACAGAAGCATTCTCCCATTCCAAGGTACTGTCAATGGCATTCTATCTATACCTCCCTCCATCTTCCTAGGCATCCAACCAGTTATTTATCCAGTTCTAGGTCTTTATCTTGTAAGAAACTCTCCTTGATCTCCCTCAATTATTTCTGGCCCGATTTCCTTTCCCTCCATCTCAATCCTAGACTGTTTTTGAGGGTCCTCTAGGGAGGGAACCACAGTCTCTCCATCAAGCCTGGGAGGTTGGAAGGGGCTTCCCTGAGACAGAGTCCAGAGCTTTCATAATTTGTTCCCATCCTTGTGTAGCACAGAGTTGGACACAGGAAGGGGAGGGAAAGCCGGAGGCTGACACAGAGATTCTGGCAGGTGTAGCTCTGGCTAATGGAGAACGCTGGAGGATCCTCCGACGCTTCTCCCTGACCATTCTTCGGGACTTCGGAATGGGAAAGCGGAGCATTGAGGAGCGGATCCAGGAGGAGGCTGGCTTCTTACTAGAGGAATTACGGAAGACCAAGGGTATGGGGGGCTACACGGGGGCAGGGCTAAAAGGTGACTGAATGAAAGAGCTCAGTCATGAGAAGATGGGCCTTGGTGGGAGAAAGCTCTAGAATGGGAGACGATGAAAAAGACTAAGAGTTTACTGAGATTTCTAGCCAGGTTCCATGTTAAAAGTTAACCTGAAAGCCCCTTAGAGACGACTTGTTCAGAAGCTTTAGTCAGTGGATCTCAGGGATTTTGTGAGCTCCTGAAAGCATGTGCAAACTTTTGCAATATGTAAATTAGTGCCTTTTTCTGGTGACAGGATCAAATTTAATTACATATATATGTACGCATAATACACATATATATACAATTGTCATAAAAACCACATAATGTAAAATTTTACCATCCTAACCATTCCTAAGTATCTGTTTCAGTGTATTTCATTGTTGTGAAACAGATCTTTAGAACTTTTTCAACTTGCAAATCTGAAATCCCATGCCCATTTGATCATATTTTTTAAGGAATCCAATCCCTGCCCCAAATAAGGATTTGGAACCAATAGGATTTAGAGGAAAAAAAGATGGCAGCTAAGAAATACAAAGAGGAATAGATAAGATATAGAAAGAGAGATAAATTCCTCTAAATCAGTTTTCCTTCTAGGCTTCATGGATGCTAACTAAACAATCTACATAAAGGCTTTGAATGTTCATGTACCCCCAGAAATTATTTGCCAAATTGTGTATTAGTGAATATGAGCATCGTTCTAGAAAAACTGGCCCCAGATCCAGTATCCTGTTTTAGATGGTGCAGCTGAGGCCAACAGAAGAAATTTTTTTTGAATTTTTTAAATAGCTCAAAAAGAATCATTGCTAGAGATACAGAGAATCCAGCCAACTTTTTTTTTTAATGTGTCCCATACCGTGTCTTCTTTCCCAAATCTGTGACTCTACAGCACAAACACAGTTAAATATTAATACCAGAAAGTAATGATTAAACTCCACCAGCATTTCTTGGGTGCTTTCTACATGGCAAGGACTGTGCTAAGCATTTCACATATTGAAGCTTCAGGTTTTAGTGATTACAAAACCAATCTGCATATTGGGAAATCTAGACTCAAAACACAAAAAATGAAGTAACTAACACGTGCTATTATTAAGCAGTGGAGCCAGGACTTGTATCCATGATTGAATGTTTCTCCATCCCATGGTCCTAATCATTGTCTCCAACCTAGACAATTTCCACCATCCAGGTTCTCCCATCGAACCCACCTTCTTCCTGAGCCGCACTGTCTCCAATGTCATCAGTTCTGTCGTCTTTGGAAGCCGCTTTGACTACGAGGACAAGCAGTTCCTGAAGCTGCTGCAGATGATCAATGAGAGTTTCATTGAGATGAGCACACCCTGGGCACAGGTGCCCACCAAACACCTCCCTGCCCACTCCCCAATTTCAGTTAACTTAGCACCCGCCTATACCTCACTTAATCCTACCCACAACCCTGGGAGGCAAATAACAATACACCTGGAGTCTCCAAGAAGCAAATGGACTCACCCAATCCTCAGACCCAGATCTGGATGTTAAGCCCAGCTAGCTGACGCCAAACTCAGCCTATGCTGGCCCCAGGTGCCCATTGCTGACAAATTCCCTTTGCCTATTCCCCACAGCTGTATGACATGTATTCTGGGATCATGCAATATTTGCCAGGAAGACACAATCGCATCTACTACTTGATAGAAGAGCTCAAGGATTTCATTGCCTCTAGGGTGAAGATCAACGAAGCATCTCTTGACCCACAAAACCCTAGGGACTTCATTGACTGCTTCCTCATCAAGATGTACCAGGTACCTCTTCTCCGATGTTTTCTCTCATCATCCTATTCCCTAGCACCTGCAAATTTAACCTGCAATCATGTTGGAGATAAAAGAGGGCGCCTGGGTGGCTCAGTGGGTTAAAGCCGCTGCCTTCGGCTCAGGTCATGATCCCAGGGTCCTGGGATCGAGGCCCGCATCGGGCTCTCTGCTCCGTGGGGAGCCTGCTTCCTCCTCTCTCCTCTCTCTGCCTGCCTCTCTGCCTACTTGTAATCTCTCTCTCTCTGTGTCAAATGAATAAATAAAATTTTTAAAAAAAAAAAAAAAAAAAAAAAAGAGCAAGCATTGTTTCACATGGTTGACTTTTATTTATAGACGAGATACAGAAACCGTAAAGGCATATATAGACTCTTACGCTTTTATTTATTTTTAAAAGATTTTATTTATTTATTTGACAGAGAGAGATCGTGAGAGAGGGAACACAAGCAGGGGGAGTGGGGGAGAGAGAAGCAGGCTTCCTGCTGAGCAAGAAGCCCGATGTGGGGTTTGATCCCAGGACCCTAGCTGTAGGACCCTGGGATCATGACCTGAGCCAAAGGCAGATGCTTAATGACTGAGCCAGCCAGGTGCCCCACTCTTACGCTCTTAAAATAAACTTTGAATCTAGAAATTTTAGGAGCAAGGATACTTAAAACTTAATACCTTTTAAATCATTTGTGATTACAACTGCCAAAGACTTACAAATACGGAAAACCAAAATGAGTCTTTACAGTCTTAGAATTTGAGAAGCTTAGACTTTAAGAATTTGAGAAGCTTAAGAGTTTAAGCTTTAAACTTGAAAGTCTTAGAGATGAAGAAATTTAGAAGCTTAATACTTCTATGTCTTAAAGTCTTAGAATTTTAGAAATTTATGTATATTTTTTATTATACAAACCACAGCACTTGGAATTTTACAATTACATAGCTTAATGTCCTGGAACTTTCAAATCTCTACTTTTTCTCCTCCCATTATCCCCACTGTCCACTCCAATCGCACTGGCCTCCTCCTTGCTGTTCCTCGATACACCAGGCACACTCCTGCCCCAGGACCTTTGCTCTGGCTGTTTCTTCTCCCAGATAGTTTCTTGGTTTAACCATCTCTTGTGTTTGCACAAAGGGAGAAAATAAGAAGATAAACACAGAAGCGGGTGATTCTGTGTCCTATCCCTCTCATTTCCAGGATAAAAATAATCCCCACACAGAATTCAATCTCAAGAACTTGGTGCTGACCACACTCAACCTATTCTTTGCTGGCACAGAGACTGTGAGCTCTACACTACGTTATGGATTGCTGCTAATGATGAAGTATCCTGAGGTGGAAGGTGAGTGTTCACCTGAGCTGCTTACCTGGTGACTCCCACTCCCTACAGGGAAGAAGACATGATCTTGAACCCTCAGAACCCCATGGCCATACACTCTTCACACTTTGGAATCTCAGTCTACAGAATCTCACAACCTTTGACTTAGAAGGCCATTTGATTAATCTTCTACTTGGGGCCTGTGTTAGTTTCCTATGGTTGCTATAAAAAATAACCAGAAATTTAGCAGCATAAATCTATTATCTTCAGTTCTGGATTTCAGAAGTTTACACAAGATTTCACTGGGTGGAACCAAGGTAGAATCAGTTTCCTTGCCTTTTCAGCTTCAAGAGCTGTATTCCTTGCATTCCTGGGCTCATGACCCTTGCTTCATCTTCAAAGCCAGCAGTGTAGTGTCTTCAAATCTCTCTGCCTCAGTTGTCACATCTCCTCTGACTCTGACCCTTCTGCTTCCCACTTACACAGACACTTGTGATTATATTTAGGGCCAACCTAGATAATCCAGGATAATCTCCCCCCCTCAAGAGCCTTAACCTGATGATATCTTCAAAGCCCCTTTTGTCCTCCAGGGTAACATGCACAGGTTCCATGAATTCAGAGGTAGATATCTTTGGTGGCCATCATTTAGCCAACTACAGTGCCAGAATCCAACAGAATCCACTTCCAATAAATTGCAATCTGGTCTTGTTGGGTAACTCTGGTGATGAGGAACTCATTCCTTGCTTAAGGAAAACCCCAAATCTTGACATCTCTCCCTTCTAATGCAGTTCAAAAGAAGCCAACAAATTTTTCCTGATACAGACAATGGGAGAGACTAACTTGTTTCCACTCAAACTTTTCTAGCCTCTCCTCCATTGTCCAAGTTATGTTTTATCAAATAATAATAACTAAATATGTAAATAATCAAATATTTAATGGACACCTGCTGTATGCCTAGGCACTATTCTAGTTCCTTGCATGCTGGATTTTATGTAAATTTTACAACTCAATGAACTTGTTGAACCATCACATCCATTTGGAAGATGAAGAAACAGAAGCTCAGGGGCCCCTGGGTGGCTCAGTCTTAAGTGTCTGCCTTCGGCTCAGGTCATGATCCCAGGGTCCTGGGATCGAGCCCCACATCGGGCTCCCTGCTCGGCGGGAAAGCCTGCTTCTCCCTTTCCCACTCCCCCTGCTGGTATTTCCTCTTTTGCTGTGTCTCTCTCTGTCAAATAAGTAAAAATAAAAATCTAAAAAAAAAAAAAAAAAGAGGCTCAGAAGGTAAAGTCATTTGCATCAGAGTCACTCATCCAGGAAGTCCAGGGAAGGGTAACTGCACCAATAGTGCTCTTAATTCCTGTTATATAATTGCTGTCACTTGCTTCAATCCTGTCCTGGTTATACCTTTTCCCCATCCTGTCAAAAATCTGTGTATGACAGCCCATCTGGGACCAGGACACTGCCCTGCTCATTAGTGCTTTCAAGATAAAGACCAAACATCCCAGCAGGCACTCAAGGCTCCAGGCTGTGTGCTTTCCAGTGGTCTGATGGGAGCACCCCACCAATATGTCAGGTGTTAAGAATAAAGAGAGAATCCAAACACACATGGTGTGCTCCCTCAGGATCCACAGGTGCTAAAGATACAAACCCATAGCCTAGCCTTGGCCTCCAGAAACACCTCCTGTGTCCTTGTCTGCTACGTTTTCTGGCCCCTTCTAGCCAAGATCCATGAAGAGATTGACCAGGTGATTGGACCACACCGGATCCCAAGTGTGGACGACAGAGTCAAGATGCCCTACATGGATGCTGTGATCCATGAGATACAGAGACTGACGGATATCGTACCCATGGGTGTCCCCCATAATGTCATCCGGGACACTCATTTCCGAGGCTACCTTCTGCCCAAGGTAGAGCTGGCTTTCATTGCTACCCCTTCTCCCTCCGCCTCACTCCTCTCTCCTCCTAGTTCCCTGCCCCCATCCTCCAACACTGATTTCTCCTAACTGTCCCCATTTTCACCCCAGGGCACTGACGTGTTCCCCCTGCTTGGCTCTGTCCTCAAAGACCCCAAATACTTCCGCTACCCAGATGCCTTCTATCCCCAACACTTCCTGGATGAGCAGGGCCGCTTCAAGAAGAATGAAGCTTTTGTACCTTTTTCCTCTGGTAGGTTTCTACGGTCTGAGTCCCCCCACCTCCACCCCAGGAACATGCTAGATGTGACCCCCCCCACCCCAATCCTTGGTCTGTATTCGACCTTCAGGTCGGGATGGAAAGTTGAATGCTATTTCCCAGAATCCCAGAATCATGGGATATTTGAACCATCAACTCTGATATTTGTTAAAAATAGGTAGCAGGTGGATTTGCCTGATGAACAGTAGCTTGTGATTCATGACATATTACCTTAGAACAGTATTTTAAGTATAAGCCACATTGACTCAGCGCAGCGATTAGGAAACAGGACCCCACTCCACCACTTAAAAAGGTTAGAGTCATAGGCGAGTTACTTCCATTTCCTGTCTATAAAGTGGAGATTCATCTTTCCAAACCACTGGAAGGGTGACCAACAAATAGTAAGCATTATTTAAGTGTGAGCTTTCTTTTCCATTTTTTTTTCTCACCAGCATCTGGGACCTAGCAGGCATTTGATAAACCTTTGAGAAATTTAAATGAACAGAAACTTCAAAATTGAGGATATTTTAGAGCCATTCCTTCTTGGGATCTGATGGAATCAAGCCATCACAGAAGTAGCTGCCACGTGTTGAGCCCCTATAAGTGGCAGATCCTAGCGGAGCCCACTTAGTCTTTATAATAATCCCACAAAGCAGGTATTATCATGACCCCGTAGATGATGAGGAGGCTCTGAGGGGTGATGGAGCCAGAATGCTCTGCATACCCTCATGATCCCAGTGCAGATATGAGCCGCCCTCCACCCTCCCCTGTGCCCACAGGAAAGCGCATCTGCCTGGGCGAGGCCATGGCCCGCATGGAACTCTTTCTCTACTTCACGTCCGTCCTTCAGAACTTCTCCCTACATCCACTGGTACCGCCCGCTGACATCGACATCACACCCAGGGTCTCAGGCTTCGGCAATATCCCTCCAACCTACGAGCTCTGCCTCAAGGCCCGCTGAGTGCCCCCTACTGGGCGCGGAAGGAGCCGTCTGAGAACCGAGCTCTGTCCACGGATACAGGTGCACCACCTCATCTCCTCTAAGGTGGAGAGAAGCTCACAGTAGCTTAAATTCTCACCACAGCTCTAAGAGAAGGAACTATTCCTGTGGTCATGGGACGGCAGGTCAGGGAGGGTTACCGGCACATATAGAGATTTGTATCCACTGCATGCAGTGGAAAAGCAGTGCGCTGCCCAAGACTTCAGCAACAATCTGCAGGATTTGTGTTCTCGTGCTCTCCTCTGCAGGTACTTCCCGTCTGCACCAGACTCTTGAAGATTCTATGTCTTTATGTGATAGTGGCCCAGGTGTAGTTCACCAGTCTTCTCCCTGATTGTCATCTCCTGCACAAAATGATATAAAATAAAAGCAGCCAGTGTCTCAAGGCTGTCGCATGTAGCTGGCTTCTTGTGTGTTGTGTGCACCATCACTGTAGGGCATAGAAAACTACCGAAAGTGACCTTTTAGACATCCCTGTTATTAATCACCCTTCCTAGGAGTCCACCACCAGAGATTTCCCACTTGTTGCTCCACTCCCTTAATACTCCGTTCTCAACCATCTTGCTGGTTCCTTGCCCCAACCCCCATCAATGGTCTCTCCCTCTAACCCTGCCTTCCTGGTCTGGAGGGAACTTCTTTCACAACTCCCAGTTCCAAATTCTCCCCATTCCACTGTGGAGAATAGTTCAGCCTTTTCTCATTCTATTTCCAAGCTCCATCAACTCACTCAGTGAATGAAAGCTTTCCCTCACACTTCATTTTATTCAACCAATGTTTGTTGAATACCCAACATGTACCAGTACCCTCTTCAAGTACTTGGAATCCACCAGTGAACAAAGCAGACCAAAACTCCTGGCCTGGTGAAGTTTCCTTCTAGTGGGAAAGGTAGACAATGAAGAATAAACATAATAAATAAGTAAATTAAATAATATGTTAGAACAGCAGAGGTTCTGGGATTGGGATTATGATTGGGACAGGGTAGGTCTCACAAGATGTTGGAGGAACAAGTTAGGCAGGTTATCTGGGAATGGAGAGTTTCTGGCAGGGAGATTAAAAAAAACAGCAGAGATGTAAAGCAGGAGGCTGTGTGTGTTCGTTATAGAATCCACAAGGACAGTATGGGTGAAGTGAAGGAGGAAGGGTAGGGGAAATGGAAAGAAGGCAGGGCATTAAAGGGCCAGATTGTGTGAAGCCTCGTGGACCTCAGTAAGGACCCAGGCTTTTAGCCTGAGTGAGGTGATGGTTCCTGGTGCACACGGGGTGACATAAACTGACTAACGTATTTTAAAAGCAAACTCTGGCTGCTGCCTAAAGATTAGACTGAAGGTGGGGAAGTAGAGATACCCGTTGTACAGGCAGGGAGAAGTGAGTGGGGTTGGAATCTGCTAGGAAGATGGAGCTGGCAGGGTTTGCTGATGAATTGGATACGGGGTGGGAGAAAAAGAGGGTCAGGGATGAGACCTCATCCTTTGGAATCTGTCTCTTAACCTCATGTGTTCCAGGTACATGAGCCCCCATAATAGTTGGGTTTGCAATTTTAGGGAGCACGAACAAACTGTCCTCAGTCGGGGGCTTTCTTGGAAGAGTGTGGACTCGGCTCCAAGCTGAGGTGGATCCTGCTGGTGCCGCAGCTAGAGACCGTCAGCTCACTGCTCTCTTGCAGCTGAACAGCAGGTTCTTGAAGGGGGATCTGGAGGCATGTCTCCATACCCACCACAGACACAGACATACAAACACACATCCATACAGCCCGACCGCTCTTTCCACGAGTAGTCTTCAGAGCCACCAACTCACTTAGCAAGCATATAACCCAACGGTCATTACACATTCTTAGCTGTGAAAATCTTAAGTCAGACGTTCCTGTGTGCAAGTCCAATACCTGAAATAGGGGAAAGGATTGCTAATCTCCCTCTGGGTGAAGCACAGAAGAGCCCTAGACCCTCAAAGTCCCTTTACTTTCTCTCACGAGGAGGCATCCCCAGGGCAACGAGGCACCTAGCCATTGCAGACACATCCTGCACCCTGTTGGGATCTGCTGACATTAAGGTGACCAGGAGAGAGTCAGTCACTGACCACATGGTTCACAGTCCAGCATGTTCATTCGTGGTATCGAGGAAAACCAGTAATTAGATGGGTTTCAGCTAACAAAAACCAAAACCAGAGTTATAGAACAGAAAAGTGATAGAGACAGAAGGAAAAACTAGGCAATGTGGGGACGATGAACTTCATTTTTCTTTTCTTGAGTGGGCTGCTGACAGACTGGCAGCTCTCAGAGGCTGGTTCTGTCCTTGGGCAGTTATATGGATCATCAGTAAAAACAGAATTCTTTATTGGATTGTCCAGGAGGTCTTGATACTTTAAATCTGTAGTGTGTGAAAGGCTCTCTCCATCCATATCTGTCATGTCCTTAGCACCTTCATGTTTGGTTTTTAGCGTTTCCTTACCAGAATTTCCCACACTGCTCCCTCATAAGACACATTCTTTTTTTTATTATATTATGTTAGTCACACCATACAGTAGTATGTGTATCAACTAGTATCAACTAGTATCAACTAGTATCAACTAGTTGTTGATGTAGTGTTCCATGATTCATCATTTGCGTATAACACCCAGTGTTATCTAAAAAATCTAAAAAAGCCAAAGTTATAAAAACACATGTTGGGCACCTGGGTGGCTCGGTGGGTTAAAGCCTCTGCCTTCGGCTCAGGTCATGATCTCAGGGTCCTGGGATCGAGGCCCGCATCGGGCTCCCTGCTCAGCGGGGAGCCTGCTTCCTCCTCTCTCTGCCCACCTCTCTGCCTACTTGTGATCTGATCTCTCTCTGTGTCAAATAAATAAATAAATTCTTTATTATTTTTTTTAAAGATTTTATTTATTTATTTCGCAGAGGGAGAGAGACCACAAGGAGGCAGAGAGGCAGGCGGGGGGCGGGGGAAGCAGGCTCCCCGCTGAGCAGGGAGCCCGATTCGGGCCTCGATCCCAGGACCCTGAGATCATGACCTGAGCCGAAAGCAGAGGCTTTAACCCACTGAGCCACCCAGGCGCCCAATAAATAAATTCTTTAAAACAACAACAACAAACCACATGTTAGACGGGTGATTCCAGAGGCTGGGAGCTGGGGGAAATGGAGAGATATTGGTCAGAAGGTACAAACTTCCCATTATAAGACAAGTAAGTTCTGCAGATCCATGTATAGCATGGTGACTATACTTAACAGTACATTATATTACATACTTGAAAACTGATAAGAAAATAAATCTTGAATATTCTCACCACCAAAGAAAATAGAGATTATATGAGGCAATGTGTTAACTAGCCCCGTCCCGGTAATCATTTTGCAATATATATGTGCACCCAATCATCACATTATACACCTTCCACTCATACAGTGCTGCCTGTCAATCATAAATGAAGCTGGAAAAGAAAAGAAACCCAACTTCAGATGAGCTTTGAATATTATGAAGCAGCCTGTCACCAGACGCCAGAGAACAAGGTTTCAGGCAAAGGGAACGGGAAATGTAATGGCGTACTGACATAGGGTTACGTGCATTCCGGAAGGTCTGGAAGAGAGTTTACCTAAATCGAGAGTCTTATTTCTATGAGATTGGATATAGGGTTGCGCTGCTTACCCTTTCCTGGGTAACAAAGCACAACACTTCATTCAGTGATAAGCATTTACGGGACTTAGGTTTCTGAGGGTCAGCTGGGGGTTTGCTGGTCTGGGTTCAGCTTGGCCAGGTGGCTCCCCTCCCCACGGCCATCCTCCTCCTCGTGTCCAGTGGCCCGGCCCAGCCCTGTTCTCATGGTGATGGCAGAGGTGCAGCAGTGAAAATTCAACTGTACAAGTGTCTTTAATGTCTTTGATCGCTCCACATCCATAACTCAAAGCAAATCACTGGGCCATGCCCAAGGTCAAGGTGTGAAGACATACGATCCATCCACGAGGATGTGTAGAAGGAGTGAATGATCCTGAAGGATCACTTACTCTGGGTCTTAATTTTTTCTTTATCCTTTTCTGTGTTGTTTAAATTATTTTAATAAGCAGTGTGTATCATTTTAACATCAGGGGGGAAAAGTAATAAAGCCGTTCAATTTAAGACAAAGCAGGAACATCTGGGGGGCTCAGATGGTGGAGCCACCAACTCTTGATTTCGGCTCAGATCTTGATCTCGGGGTTGTGGGATTAAGCCCTGCTGGGCCTGGAGCTTGCCTGGGATTCTATCTCCCTCTGCCTTTCCCCACCTTGTGTGTGGGTGCTCTCTAAAAAAATTGAAATTTAATAAAAATTAAAAATAAATAAATAAGTAAAACAAAAGAGAACAGCTTTCCAACTACTTATGTATATTTATTATTGTCTAGTTTTTACATTTTTAAATTTTTTTAAAGATTTTATCTATTTATTCATGAGAGGCAGAGAGAGAGAGAGGCAGAGGGAGAAGCAGGTTTCCCGCAGAGCAGGGAGCCTGACGTGGGACTCAATCCCAGGACCCTGGGATCATGACCTGAGCCGAAGGCAGAAGCTCAACAGACTGAGCCACCCAGGCGCCCTATTGTCTACTTTTTAAATGGTTAATTTTTTGTGAAACTTTTTGTATTATTTACTTAAGACTGCCATAATGCATTTTTATTAATTTGTTTTGTTCTATTTGTTTCAGGGAACAGTTAACTTGGCTGAACTCAAATGCACAGCGCCGCAATCTTTCAGTTTTTTAGTCTCGCCTGGCACCACATGGAGTTTCCTAGCACATAAGTACTCCAACAACAGGTGAGAAACTGGGACAGGGTTTATACAGAGATTTGGGACTTGCCCCCTGTGGCTCTCACCTTTTGGAGACCCCATCATGGCTGCCACCATGCACTGTAATCACCCCGCACTCTGTCCTTTGGTTCTTCGACTCCAAAAACTTAACAAAGCTTCTGCTTAGGTGTCAGCCATCCTCAAGGCACTGTCTCCACCTGCCTTCAGGCCAGAAGTTTTAATAACAGGAAACTCCCTTCTGACCCCCTTCAGTAATTGCCTGCTTGGCTCCACTCTCCAGTGATCTCAGGGAATCAGGTGTTTTTTTTTTTTAACATTTTATTCTGAGTTGATAGCTGTTATTTTCAGGATGCTTGATCCAGTAGGAGCTACTCGACCACTATCAGAGTCAGAAACGCCCCAGAGCCCTTCTAGACTATGACCCTCCACCCTCTTACGAAAACCCTTTCTTTTTGGAGTCTCTCTCCTTTGTCCCTGTCTTCTGCCAAACTTTCTCCCTCTCTTTCCTCCAACACCTGCCCTGCCCCTGCAAGAAGGCGCGCCGGTGGCCACGGGCATGAGCTGCCACAACAAGCAGACAGAAAGAACCTTGACTTTGTTCTGCTCCTTGGCTGTCCCCTCCCACAGCGCACCCCGATCCTTGCTGCCATCTGAAACCTGAACACAAACACTTCACTCTGGCCAAACCCCTTGTTCTACTCACTCTCCTCTTCACTGAGGTGACACTGCTTGGCCGCCGGGTCTTTGGTTAATGTTCCAAAGAACGCAAACATAACAGAAGGTCAAATATCCCTCCTATTGAGAGACCTGTTTTGTTTTTATTTCCTTTATCACAATCAGAATCTTCTGTTTTAGGCTTACAAGAACCACAGGATTATGAGGAACAGTTTTCTGATGTCTCCTAAAGAGAAGGTGGGGCTTGGCAGTCCAGCATAGTGGTTAAGAGCATGAAATCTAGAGTCAACAACCCAAGGCCATGCCCAGGCTCCACCCTGATCAGCCGTGAAGCCCCAAACAACTCACTTCCGCCTCTTTGGGCCTCGCTTAACTCGTCTGCATCTGGGGATGGTCAACCCAACCTCACAGGCTTGCTGTGAGGACTTTAGTAAGATCATGCCCACTGAAGCTTCACCCATAAGATAATAAGCTCACCGAATGCTACCATTATCGGCAGTGCTAGCATTTAAATTTGAACCAAGGAGGCTTACTGAGATTCTCACTTGGGAAGGTTTTGAGACTAGTTAGAGGTGGTTGGTTTCTCAGCTCTGTGAATGTACCAAATGCCACTGAACTGTTTGCATTAAAAAGGGTAATTTTTATTTATTTTTAATTTAAAAAAATTTTTTAAGGGAGACTCTATTTATTTATTTATTTATTTATCAGAGAGCGAGAGAGCGAGAGAGCACGAGCAGGGCAGCAGAGGTAGAGAGAGAAGCAGGCTCCCCACTGAGCAAGGAGCTGGATGTGGAACTTGACCCCAGGACCCTGGGATCCTGACATGAGCCCAAGGCAGCCGCTGAACTGACTCAGCCACCCAGGAGTCCCCCCAAAAAGGGTAATTTTAAAATAAGTATTTGACTTATTTTTTTAAATTTATGTATTTATTTCTTTAAGCTCCACACGCAACATGGGGCTTGAACTCATAACCCCAAGATCAAGAGTTTCATGCTCTACTGACTGAGCCAGCCAGGTGCCCCTTCACCTCAATTAAAAAAAAATTCTCATCGGGGAGAGGGTCATAGATTTCAGTCACACTTGTGGGCATGAGCCAGGTGTTTTGGAGAGTTTTTGGGTCAGGCCAGGAGGTAGAGCACAGCAAGCTGACTGACGAGGTTGGCAGAGGGAGCAGGGGCCTGGCCTGTGAGACTCTCTCTGCCCGGCCCTCCTCTCCTCCCCCACCTGCGAACTCATCCTGCAAGACCCAGTTCAAATGGCACTGACTCTAGGAAGCCCTCCCAATCCTCAGCCCCACGTACTAACTTATTACTCATAATTATTAATGAACACGAATGGGACCCTGGAGGACTTTAGTTTATCCAGGTCTGCTGTCCCACTAGTCTAAGAAATCCCTAGAAACAGGGATTGTGCCCGGTTCCCAGCATGTCCAAAGTGGAGCTCGTTATCTCCTTCCTCAAACCTGCTTCTGATCTGTGTCCCCAAACCAATAAATGACACCAGCACCTACCCCCACTCTGGGCTCCTCCCTCACCTTACCCCACACAGCCAACACATAACCAAGTACCAACTGGTTCTTCCTTCTGTACCTTTCTCCAACCCACGCCTCCTCTCCACGCTCATGGCTCTGTCTTCTGTCCCCTGGAGCCAATAGAAGCCACTTCCATGTCTCTGGACCCGTAGCCTCATCTTCTCCATAAATCTGAACAGTCTCTCTGAAACACACATTTGGCCATTTTGTTTCCCCTGCCTGTGACCCTCTGGGGCTCCCCATCATCTTAGGACAGAGTCCACATTCCCCAGCCGGTCACACAAGGTCCAGCAGGTCTGACTCCTGCTGATGGCTTCAGCCTCATCAGTGCACACAGCCCAGATCCTTCCACACTAACAGTACCTGACCAGCTCCACTGCCCTGGCAATCAGAGTCCTCTGCCCAGGATTCTCCTTCCCTACTGTCCCTATCCTGCCTTGGAAAAACCCCTGTGTAGCCCTCTAGTGGCTCAGGCTGAACTTACAAGCTGAAGCAGGTGCTATTTCTGGGCCCCTACAGACACCTGCACCCCATCCCTCACGCCACCCCAGCCCCCTGCCTGTGCCTTCTCACACCAGCCCTGTGTGTTCTGAGCTCCACTGAGTTGTGGCTGCTCCGTCTCCCCTGTGGGGTGACAGCTTCATGAGGGCAGGGCCCAGGGTCACCCTTGTGTCCTCAACATCCCTCAGCAACACTGGGACACAGTGGCGGGGTGACTGCGCACTGGGTGGATGACTGTCTTAAAGGTGCTGAGTGGCTTAGGGGGCTGGGGACACTATGGGAGAGAATGTTCTGAGCGGATGTTTGCTTGATCCAACAGGAGGTGACCCACCTCAGAAAGCTCTCAGGACACACCTACCCCACGCAGGCTTTTTCTGCCTGGTGTGACCCCTGAAAACCGAGGGACGCAATACCCTGACGAATAAGGGAAATACTTGTGTTTTGAACATGGGAAGTGGAGCTGGGCCAGGGTTGTGTCTGAACACAGACAGGCACAAGCAGATCTCAGCCACGTGTACACAGCGTGGCCCACGCGCCTACACACCACACCAGAACGCACACACAGAATGTCCGTCCACACACCTGTACAGTCGCCAGAAGTACCTGCATATGTACACGTGTGGATGCACAGCCAGATGTCAGGGTGGACACACAGACGCTACGTAGACATCCTCCAAGAGCGCGCTCCAAAGCAAGTACTCAGCTGCCCACAGACAGACACAGAGACGGCGTGCATGTGGGCACACTGGCCTGCACAGACACACACACCCTTTCATGGGCTCGCACGGGGACTTGTCCAGACACGAACAGGTATGGATGCCGGCCTGTGCACACACGGACAGGTGTGTCATAAATCCATATATACACGTGCTCAGATGTGCAGAGATCCCAAGCTCGTGCCCGGAATGACACACACAGACAGATGTATAAATAAGACCTGCAACAGCGGCATCTAGGAGAACCCACTGCACATACTGGCGTGAGCGGAAAGACCCAGAAGCACACAAGAGGGCGGAAGGGAAGGCTGACTTGAAGGAAAGACAAAGAATAAGACAGTCAGATGCAAGAGGAGACACAGACTATGCGCCAAGTGCTGTGCAGGACTGTGCCTCCCCATCCCCGAACAGCCTGAGGGTTGACCCCTGCTCTACCCTCCTCACACACTGCCTACTCCACCGGCCCTGCAGAAGCCTGCCTCCGAGGTCAATGTTCCATTCTCTGCTCCAGGGGGAAGGCTCAGCTGTGCCAAAGAAGGAAGGGCAGGCATGTTCCCACGAGGCTTCCTCTCCCTTCCTCCTTTCCCAAAGAAAAGTATTTGGAACTCTAGACCAGAGAATGTAAAATCCAGAATGGGATGGAGAGAACCCCTTACTTATCATCCTGCAGATTATCAGAAACAGCTACTGTTCGTTGGCACTTTCTGCCATGCCCTTCAAACCCATTAATCGATGACTCCTCCCATAATAAGCTAAGAGGTACATCCTGTCACTGGCCCCAGAAGGATCACAGAGGTGAGGTTGAACAAAGAAGCAATAAGATATTCCAATCCATGCCTTACTGTGCTCGTAACTGCTGTTCCATTGTCCCGAAAGGGAAACTGAGTCCCAGGGAGGGAAAGAGATTTTCCTGGGCGCTCCCCTAACTCACCCTGGAAGGTGATGCCCCGGCCCTTGAATGCTGGCCTGGCACATTCCTGCCTCTGGGGAAGAAGGAATGTGATGACAGAAGCTGGCCTCACTCCACATTCCAGGGTTAACACAAAGCCAAGTGCACTTGACCTCTCTGCTGCCAAGTACTTCTGTTGGTCAAATGCCCTAGTCCTCCCCAGCTCATGAAAGCCTCATGAAAGTGTCTGAACTCTCAGTGCCCTTGCTGGTGCCAACTTCACTGACAAACAAACTCTCGAAATTCCACCTCCCTCTTTGCCAAGGAAGAGCAAGGGGAAGTTGGGGTGGGCGGGGGGCAGGCTTGTAGCCAGCCCAGGTGTAGGCTAGTATTGGGATTAAGGGGACTGATACCCATCAAGCCTGTGCTAATCCTTCCCTCCACTGCTCCCTTTAAAACCAACAAACAACTTTGCTCTCTGCTTTGTTCTCTGCTCTTTGTTCCCTCCCCATAGGATCCAGCTTAGAGGTCTAGAACACTTTGAGCACCATGCCAGTCCTGAGAGTGCCAACCTCACCCACCTGTACTCATTCAAAGTGAGAGCCAGCATCTGAGCAGGTAGGGGGAGGTTTCCAACAATCAGAGGCTGCCTCATGCCCACTGGGGCCCCTATCAGGCCCACAGAAGACCAATCCAGCACCCACATGATGTTCATGTCTGGGACCAACCTCAGAACCACACAGCGCCAGCCCCAGTAGTCACCGGGGTCTACTCTCAGACCCTCCTGGCACCAGAAGTTGCTCTGTGAGTGTTCTCCTGGCCTCAAGTGCAGGGTCAACTTGGTTTCAATTCCAGTGTCTAGCAGGGGAGTTGATGCCAACAGCAGAAGTTGCTAACGTAACTCTGTGTCCAACGCCGATGCCAATCCCACACCACTCCTTGCTAAACTTGGTCTCCACTTGGTCCTCAGGGTGGGCTAGGCCAGTCAGTGGAGGCAGGAGAGGACAGGGTTCAAATCCCAGCTCCCTACCTGCTACCGGTGTGACCTCAAGCAAGTGGCAGTGGAGAGGCTGGCTCTTCTGAACAGCAAAAGGAGGATGCTATGAACGGGCCCGCTGCTAGAAGGATTCTGTGGGATCATATGTCCACACACTGGCTCTTCACAGTTAGTGCTCCCCAAAGCCTAGCGCCCATTGTTAAGGAAGAAGGTCCCTGAGGGAAGGACAGCAGGGCCACCATCTTTCCCCTCCCCCACATTCAGCCTCCAGGGTCTGGCTCTCTCCCCACCCAGGAGCTTTCCCAAACAGCTCACTGCCATCACTCCCTGTGGGTGCTGCCAGCAGCCCTGCTGAACCCGGAATCACCCCAAAGGGACCTCCCACACCCTCACACTCCACCTCCTCTTCTCAAGTGCCCCCTTTCCGCTGGCAGGGAAACCCAGCCCCGGAACGGGGGAGTAAGCATGCAGAGCAGGAGACACAGGAGCCCCTGTCCACCCTCTGTTGTCTGTCCTCACTACTCTCACACACCAGATGGGGAACATCAGTAGCACTTCTACTAACAGCAACACTGGAAATGATGAACCTAGTGAGCTCCCCCAGGGATCTGGGTAGGACCGGTGAGGCTTTCTGTCAATCACACCCCTTGTGACAGTGGGACTACCTGGCACTACATGGGTGGATGGCCTTACTATTTCCAAGTGCTGCTCAGGTCCTCTGCCACGGAGACCACAAGGTACTCTTCCTTCCTAAGAAAGGTTCCACTTAAACGTAGCTCTGGACTTCTACCCCTTTCCCAACCACAGAGGGGCAGTGACACCGGTCCTGACCTTGCTGGAGGTCCCAGTGAGGATTCTGGGCACCAGAGGTGGCACTGTGTTCAAAGCAACGGCAGGTCAAAGCCTGGGGCACGTGCTGACTCTTTGATCCTGCTGGACTCCTGTATACTTCTTCTGGGAACCCCGCGTCACAGCCAGGGGTCCTCCGTCATCCCAAGACCNTGGCAGGTCAAAGCCTGGGGCATGTGCTGACTCTTTGATCCTGCCGGACTCCCGTGTACTTCTTCTGGGAACCCCGCGTCACAGCCAGGGGTCCTCCGTCACCCCAAGACCCTCAAATCCACTCCCTGGGATCTACCCTCCAGAGACCTTTTTTATTTTTAAAGTAGGCTCCACACCCAGGCTGGAGCCCAATGCTGGGTTTGAATTCACAACTTTGAGATCAAGACCTGAGCAGAGATCAAGAGTCCAATGCTTAACTGACCAGCCACCCAGGCATGTGATCCTCTCCTGAGACCTTTATTCCCCCCCCCTTTTTTTTTCCTGAGATGTTTAAACATACATTCTTACTCACGAAAAACACCAAATCCACATCCATAGCCACACACACATTCTGTCCCATTTCAACACTCTTTTTTCTCTTTCTTTTTTTTTAGAGAGNTTTTTCTTTCTTTTTTTTTAGAGAGTGAATGAGGGAGCGCTTGGGGTGGCGGGGAGGAGAGGAAGAGGGGGGGAAACAGAGGGCAGAGAGACAGGGAGGGGCAGACGGAGAGAGAGGGGCAGAGGGAAGAGAGGGAGAGAGAGAATCTTAAGCAGGTTCCTCACCCAGCCCAGCCCAGAGCCTGATAATGGGCTTACCTCAGAACCCTGAGATCACAACCTGAGCCAAAATCAAGAGTCAGACGCTTAACCAACTGACCAACCGGTGCTTCCTGTTCCAACACTTTTAAACCCAGACCTCTGGATTCGTTTTTCCGGAGACCTAAAAATCTACAATGTTAGGGTCCCTTCTCATTCTGAGACCAAAAATCCAAAGCTCAGGGGGCTCCACATACAAGCATTATAACTCTTCAGTTCTGCTATTTGTCTACTGCTTCAATCAAGTCTACAGCCTTGGTGTGGGCCCCCCTGAGGGGCAACACACTCTGTCTGGGGGCCCACTCCTTGTTAATCCTCCTAGGGTCCCCTCCTCCTGCCTCACTGGCTGTTTGCCACGCTCAGCAGTGAGCCCAGCATTAGGGGGAGGGTATACCTGGGGATTGAAGCGGTACAATTATATAATCAGCACCAAACTCCGCCTTTCTCCCAGGTGGTATAAAGGCAAACCACCCCAGTCAGCACCATCTGTCCATCTCTCCAGTGCCACAATGTTGGCCTCAGGGCTGCTTCTTGTGGCTTTGCTGGCCTGCCTGACTGTAATGGTCTTGACGTCTGTCTGGAGGCAGAAGAAACCCTGGGGGAAGCTCCCTCCAGGACCCACCCCATTGCCCTTCATCGGAAATTACCTGCAGCTGAACACAGAGCAGATCTACAACTCTCTCATGAAGGTGTCAGGACATGGGATGGGTGGAATGGGTGGGGCTGGGTGCCTACATGATTGGGCTGGGACTTAGTGGCAGGAGATGGGCAAGGTTGGATCAGAGTCTTAAGAAAGTAGAAATCTGTGGGTTGGGCAGCAGGGTCCTAGACAAGAAAGAGCAGATCTTAGGATGTCCAGCCTCTTGAGCATCAGAACCTGGGGGAAAGGCATGCAATAGGAGAGGGCTGGACACAGGATCAGTTCCTAGTGGGGGCCGCAGCTTCTAAGCACTCCCACCTCCATCAGATCAGTGAGCGCTATGGCCCGGTGTTCACGGTCCACATGGGACCCCGGCGCATCGTGGTGCTGTGTGGACACGAGGCAGTGAAGGAGGCTCTGGTGGACCAGGCTGAGGAGTTCAGTGGGCGAGGCGAGCAGGCCACCTTCGACTGGCTCTTCAAAGGCTATGGTGAGGAGCTCTGGGTGGGGGTGCATGGCCAGGCACACTTGATGGCCTCAGTTTCCCCACTGTTCTTCTCCTGACTCACCTACCCGAGGCTGTGGCCGACTTTGACCCCTGTTCCCCTCTGTCCCTGTCCCTGGTTATTGTGGCCTCTCCCTGGTCTTCTCTAGCTTGACTCAGGGTGTCTGGGTCCTCATTTTCCCTGCTTCTCAGCCCATCTCCCCATTCTCTCCCACTGATGCCTCTTCTTCCTCTGGGTCTGGGAGGAGCTCTTGGGCTTTCTGCCTCGGAACCCCTGCCCTCCATTCCCATGTCCTTGCCTCTTACTCCTTCTCAGCTTCTGAGCTTCCCCATGCTTCTGCCTCCCTCTGTCTGCCTCTTCCTCCTCTGTGTGAGAACCTCACCTTGTTTCTGCTTCATTCACCATGGCTCCACCTCTGGAAACATCCTCTCTTCTCTCCAGACCCTCTCTGTTCTCTCTCCGTATCCTCCTCTTTCTCTAGCTCAGCGTTAGGATCCTTCGTGATTTTTATTGCCACTTCCCAGATTTCCAGAGAGGTCAGACTCCTCTTCCTCTCCCCTCCCCTCCCTCTTTCTCTGTTTATATGCGTCTCCATATCTCGGTTTCTCTGGGCATCTGACTTATCTCTCTCCTTCTGATTCTTTTCTTCCAACCCGGTCTCTATCTCTTTCAGTATTTCTCTGACCCTGAGGTGTAGTTCTCCCTACATCCCCGCCTCCAACCCATCCTCCCACTCCCGCTACTGGGCTCACGTCTCCCCACCTCTGTCCCCGCCCCTCCCTGCCTCACCACACCCCTACGCTCCCTCCCCAGGAGTGGCGTTCAGCAACGGGGAGCGCGCCAAGCAGCTCCGGCGCTTCTCCATCACCACGCTGAGGGACTTCGGAGTGGGCAAGCGAGGCATTGAGGAGCGCATCCAGGAGGAGGCGGGCTTCCTCATCGAGGCCCTCCGGGGCACGCAAGGTGAGCGGGGCCAGGAGTGAGCGAGGAGGGGTACCCACACCACGCACGCTTTCTCCTCCGGGGTGGGCACTGGATTGGGGGAAGGCATCGGGGCTCCGGGCTCTGGGGTCTTGTGCCGGCAGTCTGGCTCCTCACTCCAGTGCCCTCCTCCGTTTCTCTGGCTGTCATGAGACGGCCCAGTTGATGCTTCCCCAAATACATCTCCCCCAACCCCATCCCATTCCCCAGGTGCCTTCATCGATCCCACCTTCTTCCTGAGCCGAACGGTGTCCAACGTCATCAGCTCCATTGTCTTTGGGGACCGCTTTGACTATGAGGACAAAGAGTTCCTGTCACTGCTGCGTATGATGCTGGGAAGCTTCCAGTTCACAGCTACCTCTACGGGGCAGGTAACCCGTCCCAGTCTCTCTCTACAACACCGCCACCACCACCCACCAGTTGCTTTCCCACATGCAGACAGGCGCCCCGAACTGCCACCCTGCACCAGACCAGGTTCCGTCAACACCACTTGGACAGCGGAACAGTTACACCGGAATACTACTTTCCAAGGACACCTGGGATATGTCAACAGATGCTCCCCCTGCCAAAACAAACAAACAAACAAAAAAACCCCAAAAAACCAAAAAACAAAAAACAAAAACCAGATCAAACAAACAAAGAACAGAGCCTGCAGGCGAGATTCATGTTATCAGCCCAGTCATGCTGCCTGGACATGTGTTCTCATCCCAACTGACCTACTGGTCCCATCAAAATAGTCCATCTCTTAATATCATAACACCTGAACAACTGACCAGCTCACCCCACCTCCTGAATACATGAACACCAGGTGCTATAAAATACAGCCCACCAAAATAATTTGGTGTTTGCACAGGTGTCCCAAATCAGCCTACTGGGCACCTAGATTAAGTACCCCTACAGAGCCCACCGAACACCTGAACATCTGGACAGGTACAAGACCCCTACACATGTTAACACCTGGATGGATGTCTCCAAACATCCAAAGAGTGTCCTGCAACCCAGCTGACTGGCTTACAGAGTTGCCCCCCCCATCACCTCTGTGAACATTGGAAACACACGAACAGCTGTCTCCCCCACCTCAACACTTGCCTACCTGCCCCAATTTAATACCTCATCCCCTATCCAGAAGCCACCATTCTGTTACCCCTAAATATATGGAGAATTGTCTCCACTGAGCCTACTCCATACCTAGGGATCTAAACAGGTGACCCACCATATCAGTCAGAAAAAAATAGGTCGACACCTGAACAGGAGTCTCCCAATTCAATGGCATCCAAAAATCTGAACCTAGATGTGTTCTCCAGTCCAGCCTCACCCGAATACCTGAAACCTGGATATGTGTCCCAGTCCATCTCCCCTACGTTCTGGGACAGGGGCCCTCACACTTAACTCACGCGAAAACTTAGATATCTCCTCCCATCCAGTTCCATGTAAATCCTAAACACCTAAAAACCCACTTCCTTCCTTGCCCTGAAAAAGGTCCCACTCCCAAGAGGACCTGCCCACGAACAACTAGCCTTCCCTTTCTTCTCTCCCATCCTCAGCTCTATGAGATGTTCTACTCAGTGATGAAACACCTGCCAGGGCCACAGCAACAGGCATTTAAGGAGTTGCAGGGTCTGGAGGACTTCATAGCCAAGAAGGTGGAGCAGAACCAACGCACCCTGGACCCCAACTCCCCACGGGACTTCATCGACTCCTTCCTCATCCGCATGCGGGAGGTACTGCCCAGCAGCCAGTGTGGACAGCTGCAAAGCCAGGCAGAGGGAAACCAGGCTGGGATGGGGAGAGCAGAGGCCCCTTCAAGTCATCCCCCTTGTAACGTCCTCACGATCTCACGTATGATACCCAGGCCTGCTCCATCTACCAGCACTTGCCCAGGGGCAGGACCTGTGTGTGAACCATGAAGCAACACTTCCGTACTGTGCACTCGCTCTCTGTATCCCTCTCCTTCTAAATATTCCTACCTTAAAAAAGTGACAGCAGGGCTGATGAGAAAAGGGCAGGTAGGTAGCCAGTTAAAGAGCGTGGGAAGGGCATTTGGGCAGGGCCAGCCACCTGAACGAAGCTCTGGCAGAACTAGGGTCTCTCTTCCCACCTCTGGTCTGGACTGAAGAGAGGTGGGTCTACACGGGAAGACCCTGGAAGGGCTCTGAGAGCCCTGGGGCGGGGGGGGCCGGCCTGAAGCCCTCTCTCCCTGCAGGAGCAGAACAACCCCAACACAGAGTTCTACATGAAGAACCTGGTGCTGACCACCCTGAACCTCTTCTTTGCGGGCACTGAGACGGTCAGCACAACCCTGCGGTACGGCTTCCTGCTGCTCATGAAGCACCCAGATGTGGAGGGTAAGGCTGTGGAGCTGGGGCAGTGAGGTGGTGGACACAGACCCCCACACGTCCTCTGAGCCCACTGCAATGTCCCCACCTTTCCCAGATGCCTGGAAACTCAGACATCCCCTCTTATCCAGATGCTAGGTGATATTCTGCTGATAAGCACCAGCTGAGTTCCACTGGGTTTTTAAATATTGAAAATGTCTGAACTGACTGGTAGGTGCTAAGCCAAATGTATGTGAGACACATACGGGTTGAGACCAGGTGAATAAGACACTGCCCCCAACAATGGTTATGGCCAAGGTGTGTCTTGAATGGTCTACGCCCACATCATACATGGATGTACATATTTGGACTATTATCCCCACCCTGAGACCCCTAGATACCTAAACACTTTCCCCCTCCTCCCACAGCCAAACTCCATGAGGAGATTGACCGGGTGATTGGCAAGAACCGTCAGCCCAAGTTTGAGGACAGGGCCAAGATGCCCTACACAGAGGCGGTGATCCATGAGATCCAAAGATTTGGAGACATGATCCCCATGGGTCTGGCCCGCAGAGTCACCAAGGACACCAAGTTTCGAGAGTTCTTCCTCCCCAAGGTACTTTCCTGTCCCTCCTAGGGGGACCTCCAACCCGTTCCCTGTGACCCAGTACCCCATTCCCCTTAGAAGCTTCCCAGACCCTGTCCCACTGCCTTAATCAAACACTTCCCTAACCACTGTGACCCTTCAGCCTTCCCACTCAGAGGTGCTTGAATCCAGTATCTCCCCCAGAGCTCTTGCCACAGGGATTATGAACCCCATGTCCCCAAACATCCTCTCTCGAAAGACATGAACTTCATTTCTAGACCTCCTCTCTCAAGGACACGTCCCAAAGCTCTTCCCTCAGTAGACCCACACTTCCACACCTCTTCCTCATCACCTAGGGCACCCCAATTGTCCCTCCAATCTCCATGCATTTTCGGCACACTATACCCCCACGCCGCCTTATCAAATACCCCTCTCCTCCTCACCAGGGCACAGAAGTGTTCCCTATGCTGGGCTCCGTGCTGAGAGACCCCAGGTTCTTCTCCAACCCCAGAGACTTCCACCCCCAGCACTTCCTGGATGAGAATGGGCAGTTTAAGAAGAGTGATGCTTTTGTGCCCTTCTCCATTGGTAAGAGACCACTGTCTGCTACTAAGCCACTGCTCCATGAACAGAGCCTCCTTCATCTCAGTTCCCCTAAGGTTAGCCTGATGTCTTTCTCCAGCTTAGAAGTCCCTCTCAGGATCCACCTTGGAACACTTCAGCTGCAAGGCCCATAACAACCTGAGCTTAAGCAAAAGGATAAGGATGACCTGTGATCATGATCACCTGTTTCAGAGCTGGGCGAATCAAAGCCCTAAGTGAGTCAGAGATTTGTCCAAAGTCATTTAAATTCTTTAGATTCCTCAGTTGGAGGTGAGAGCCCAGCAGCCATATCTGAGTGTGTACTTGGAGGGACAGGGCATCTAAATTTCCCATTGCTACAGCTAGCTCACCCCCATCCCATGCACAAGGGAAACTGATGCTCAGAGAGGGTTAGAGACGTCTCTGAAAGCCTCTCAGGCCACACTATTCCAGCCCCTCCTCCCTGGGAGAAAGCATTTGGGGGTGGATAGTGGGGAAAGTGGGCAGTGAGAGCAGGCCTCACCTCCACCTCCCTTCTGTGTCTTCAGGAAAGCGGTACTGTTTTGGAGAAGGCCTGGCTAGAATGGAGCTCTTTCTCTTCCTCACCACCATCATGCAGAACTTCCGCTTCAAGTCCCCGCAGCTGCCACAAGACATCGACGTGTCCCCCAAGCTCGTGGGCTTAGCCACCATCCCACGAAATTACACCATGAGCTTCCAGCCTCGCTGAGCTGTGGGCGCGCAGGGCTGGTTGGGGGAGCAAAGCAGACGGAGGGGCAGCGGCGTGGCTATTGGTAAGGGGCGGGGCTTGGGGGGCGGGGCTAGCAGGAGGGCGGNGGGGGGGGGGGGGGGGGGGGGGGGGGGGGGGAGCCGTTTGTAGGGAGGGGCCAGGGGTGGGGCTACTGATAAGGGTGGGGCTGGAGGGGGCGGGGCTAGCAGGAGGGAGGTGGCTTAGGGAGATAGAAGGAGCAAGGTAAATAGGAGAGGAGACAGAAGAAATGGACTCTTGTCTGTTGAGCTTGCTAGAGATAGAGCCTTAAGAGGTGGGATAAGACGAAGAACCTCACACTATATTGTTAATAATAACAATAATGATAATGATAACGCTTATTATATATTGTGTCAAATTCTGCGTCAGTTCTGTGCTGAAAGGGTCACATACTTACATTACTTAATGTTTATAATCCTATGTGCCGGGGAATGGTGTTCCTGCCCATTTTACAGGTGACAAAGCTTAACTGATTCCCAAGGAATCTATAACAAGAACAAAAAAAATCCTTTTAATAAACGAGTTTAATAAGGTCACTAAACATACAAGTGTCAGGGGCACCTGGGTGGCTCAGTGGGTTAAAGCCTCTGCCTTCAGCTTAGGTCATGATCTCAGGGTCCTGGGATCGAGCCCCATATTGGGCTCCCTGCTTCCTCCTCTCTCTGCCTGTCTCTCTGCCTGCTTGTAATCTCTCTCTCTGTCAAATAAATAAAATCTTTTTAAAAAAAATAAAAATTAAAAAAATAAACTACTTTGTAGTATGTTTTAAAAAAATAAACATACAAATGTCTTTTTCTGTTGTTTTCCATATATTTTATTAAATCAAAATTAAAAACACAGTAATACTTTAGTCACTGAAAAAAAATAAAATATTTAATTATAAACCTAACAACACATGTACCGAGGCTGTATGGTGAAAACTACAAAATACTGATGAAATAAATTTTTTTTAAAGATTTTATTTATTTATTTGAGAGAGAGAAAGAATGAGCACAAGCAGTCGGGAGGGGCAGAGAGAGAGGAAGAAGACTCCCCACTGAGCAGGGATCCCCATGCAGAACTTGATCCCAGCACCTGGGATCAGGACCTGAGGCAACAGCAGATGCTTAATGGACTGAGCCACCTAGGTGCTTCTGAAACAAAATATTTTTTAAATAGAGAGATATACCATGTTCATAGATTGGAAGGTCAGTATAGTAAAGAAGCCAACTTTCCCCAAATTGATAAATAGGTTTAACACAATTATTATAGTAATGACAGGAAGATTTTTTTATGGATTTAGACATTTATTTGAAAATTTATAGAAAGGCAAAGGAAGAGCTAAAACAATTTTGAAGGGTGAAGAGGAAGAATCACACTTTCAGATCTGTTCCCTTGGGATTCAGCAAAAGCTCTGTTTAGAAATGTTTGTAGCCTTACATTTTCATATTGTAGAGGAAGGAAGTCTAAAAATTAATGTAAAAATAAAGTGTCCATCTTTAAAAGTTAGAAAAAGAACATAGAATATTCAAAGTTGGGATGCCTGGGTGGCTCAGTTGGTTAAGCCATCAGGCTGTGATCCCAGTGTCATGGAAGCCTGGGTCTCCCTCTCCCTCTGCCTGCCCCTCCACCTACTTGTGCCGTCTCTCGCTCTCTCTGTCAAATAAATAAATAAAATCTAAAGAAAAAGAAAAGGAAAAAGAAAATTCAAGGATCGCATAAGGAAGGAAACAACAAATATCAATACAGAAATTAATGGAAAAAACTTTTAAGTTGTTATGAAGAATATGGATTCAATATCTATTGCCAACTTGGCTATGCTTCCTCTTCTTTTTATTCTGATATAGATTCATAAGAAACTGTAAAAAAAAGTACAGAGAAGTTCTATCTGTTCTTTCTCCAGTTTCCCCCAATATTAAGACTTTGCATAATTATAGTACAATATCAAAAGCCAGGATATTGATGTTGGTACAACCTACAGAAATTGTTCAGATTTTACAAGCTTTACAAGTTATGCGTGTGTGTTTTAATGCAATTTTATTACACCTGTAGATTCAGATAGCTACCACTCATATATGAAACAAAGGACTTATATACAGAGTATGTAAAGAACTTTCAAAATTCAACATAAGAAAACAAACAACCCAATGTAAAAATGGGCTAAATTTTTGGACATGCACTTCACTAAAAAAGGTACTTGAATGACAAATAAGCTCATGAATCAATGTTCAACATCATAGTCATTCAGGAAAAGCAAATAAAAACCTAATGAGAAACCCCACGCACCTATTAGAATGACTACAATAAAAAATGCTAATGATACCTAGCATTGGCAAAAATGTGGAACAACTGGAATTCTTACATATTGCTGATAGAAATGCAAAATAGTACAGTTACTCTAGATAACAGTTTGGTGGTTTCCTTAAAAGCCAAATATATATTTAACCAGATGACCCAGAATCCCATTTCCAGGTATTTATTCTCAAGAAATGAAAATACATGTTCTGGGCGCCTGGGTGGCTCAGTGGGTTAAAGCCTCTGCCTTCGGCTCAGGTCATGATCTCAGGGTCCTGGGATCAAGGCCCACATTGGGCTCTCTGCTCAGCAGGGAGCCTGCTTCCTCCTCTCTCTCTGCCTGCCTCTCTGTCTACTTGTGATCTCTCTCTCTGTGTCAAATAAATAAAATCTTTTAAAAAAGCAACTTTTACTGTATGTAAAAATAGTTTTTTTAAAAGAGTAACTAGGATTTTTTTTTTAAGGTGAGCCAAATCTGTAGGCAGATTATGGGGCAAAAATCTTAGCTGCAGATGATCTAAAATGTGCTGTTAGCTTGAGGTCACTGTGAACAGTTACGTGTCTTTTTGAAAAAGATTGACTTATTGATTAGAAAGAGAAAGTGCACAGGGGGAAGGGGAGAGAGACTTTTATTTTTAAGATTTTATTTATTTATTTAAAGGAGAGAGAAAGACAGAATGAGTGAGAATCTGAAGCAGACTCCATGCTGAGCACAGAGCCCTGATGTGGGGCTCGATCTCCCGACCCTGAGACTGTGACCCAAGCCCAAACCAAAAGTCAGATGCTCAACCAACTTTGCCACCCCAGTGCCCCAACATGTGGCATTTAAGAATCCTATCTGTAAAGGCTTGACTATAGAGCCTCATGAAACTGAGACAATGGATACAGATATGAGATTGAAAGGACTTTCTCCAAACCTCACTTCTGCAGAGTTTATGGAAACCCAGAGTTAGGCTTTGGTACGATGCCATGTTAAGTGTCTATTGAAAAAGGCTTTGCTTTCCAAAGGATTAAAAATTGTGCTGGAAGAAATGCATAAGAAAATATCAAGCAACTCCATGGAAGTCTGGACAATTTCCAAAACAATTATTCTCTCTCTGCTATTCAAAATACCAAGGTCAAGAAAGACAAAAGGTGAGAATCTATTCCAGATTTTTTTAAAGATTTTATTTATTTATTTGACTGAGAGAGAGCGATCACAAGTAGGCAGAGAGGGAGGCCGAGAGAGAGGAGGAAACAGGCTCCCCGCTGAGCAGGGAGTCCGATGTGGGGCTTGATCCCAGGACCCTGAGATCATGACCTGAGCTGAAGGCAGAGGCTTAACCCACTGAGCCACTCAGGTGCCCCAACTCCAGCCAATTCTTGATGCCCCAGCAGTTCAACAGCGAGGGCTTTCTGGATGCCAGTCAGTCCTTCAAGAAGATCCCTGCCTTTGTGCCCTTCTCAGCTGGTGAGTGTGGTCAGAGTGGGACTCAAGGCCTTGGAATGTCCAGATTCCCATTCTCCTACCACCATCCCAGTCCTGATTCCACTCCCCACCCTCACTGCTTCCTTTCCAGCTATGGAAACACAGGAAACTTCAAAAAGTGTCTGCTGCCTGGGCTCAGAGACACCCCAACTCTGAATGTCCAGTTCTGTAGTTACCAGCAGAGAGTGACGAAACCCTTTGAGGCACAGCTTCTGTGAACATTGCCCTCCGGAGCAATAGGAGTGGTTCTAATTTCTCCTACTAGAATGGGGAAGAATATTAATGCTCACATAGTAACAGAAGAATGGAGTAATTGCAAGAGGTAACACTTAGAATATTGCCAACGGTGTGCACCCAGCACATTCGAGAAAGACCACAGGGGCGGGTTAAGAAGACACAGGAGCCAGGCCTCTGCTTCTGCATCTCGGCTCTGTCACTGTTAGCTGCGTGGCCTCGAGCAAGTCACAACCTCTCTTCTCATCTATCATTTCAATTTAACACCCTGTCCTTCCTCCAGGGAGTCCGATGTGCCCTGGGCGAGTTGCTGGTGCGCAAGCAGAGCAGCAGAGGGAGAGGGAGAAGCAGGCTCTCCACTGAGCAGGGAACCCGCTGCGGGACTCGATCCCAGGACGCTGAGATCATGACCTCAGCTGAAGGCAAATGCTTAACCGACTGAGCCACCCACACGCCCCTTTATGCCATAATTCTTATATTTTCAACTGAATCATTTTCATTGGTATGCACGCTGTCACCTAAATTAAATATATATAAAATAAATGTCATTATGATCTTCCCAAACTCTACTCCATGTATTACGTTGACCCAAGCAATCACATAGGTCTGGTTATTCATTACTTTGAGGGGACTTTTAATCCTCTCTTTTAGGGTGTCAGTAAATCCTTCCACCTTTTAGATCATACATATTCTTTTAAAATATTTTTCTTTTTTTTAATTGTGGAAATAACATTTAACATGATAACTCTTAACAAATTAAGTGTACAATACGGTATTTTCAACTATGGACACAATTTCGTGCCGCAGATTTCTAGAACTTACTCAGCTTCCACAGTGAAAAGTACACTGATTAGAATAGCAACCCTCCCCACCTCTCCCCTCTCCTCTAGTCCCTGGCAACCACTGTTCTACTCTCTGCTTCTAATGAGTTTGACTCTTTTAGATTCATCCAGAAGTGGATTCATACATTATTTGTTCTACTCTGATTGGGTTATTTCACTTCACATAAAATCCTCAAGATTCATCCATGTTGTCATTTATGGCAGGATTTCCTTTCCTTTTATGACTGAATAATATTCCATTATATGTATATATCACATTTCCTTTATCCATTCACCTATCAATGAATATTTAAGTTGTCTACTTAAAAATGATTTGATTTCTTTCTTCAGTGGTCGGCAGCTTTCAGCGTACAAGTTCTGTGCCTGTGTTGTTAGATTTATAGTCACTTATTTCACTTTCCGAAGAGACTATAAATGGTATTGTGTTCTTAGTTTTGATTTCCTAGGGTTTGTTGCTAGTGTAGGGAAAAAACAACACAAAGAAAAAATTTGGTACGTTTTAGTGACCTTGCTAAATTCATTTATTAGGAGGTTTTTTTATCGTTGTTGTAGATTCTTTGGGAATCAGTTAAGATTTTCACTTGCAAAATGGGCATAAACACTGTTCCCCGTTGCATCAGTTTGTGAGCCTCAGGTGAGGTGAACGTGTTAACGCATTTAGCATGGACAGGACAGAGAATATTTGCTCAATAAATAATTTCCCTTCCTCTCATCCCCCCTCTGAAGGCTCTACCTCTACCAAGGTGAACACACAGAACCCATTCCTTTCCTCTCCCTGTCCCATCGGCTTTGCTCCTGTCCCTAAACCACCGCCCTCCTGCTAGCCCCGCCCCCCAAGCCCCGCCCCTTACCAATAGCCACGCCGCTGCCCCTCCGTCTGCTTTGCTCCCCCAACCAGCCCTGCGCGCCCACAGCTCAGCGAGGCTGGAAGCTCATGGTGTAATTTCGTGGGATGGTGGCTAAGCCCACGAGCTTGGGGGACACGTCGATGTCTTGTGGCAGCTGCGGGGACTTGAAGCGGAAGTTCTGCATGATGGTGGTGAGGAAGAGAAAGAGCTCCATTCTAGCCAGGCCTTCTCCAAAACAGTACCGCTTTCCTGAAGACACAGAAGGGGAGGGCTGGAGGTGAGGCCTGCTCTCACTACCCCCTTGCCCCACTACCCACCCCCAAATGCTTTCTCCCAGGGAGGAGGGGCTGGAATAGTGTGGCCTGAGAGGCTTTCAGAGACGTCTCTAACCCTCTCTGAGCATCAGTTTCCCTTGTGCATGGGATGGGGGTGAGCTAGCTGTAGCAATGGGAAATTTAGATGCCCCGTCCCTCCAAGTACACACTCAGATATGGCTGCTGGGCTCTCACCCCCAACTGAGGAATCTAAAGAATTTAAATGACTTTGGACAAATGACTGACTCACTAAGGGCTTTGATTTGCCCCAGCTCTGAAATGGATATTAACATCCCTATCCTTTTCCCTGGGCACAGGTACTGGGTAGTCATGGGGGTTGCAGCTGATTGGCTCTCAAACAGATTGTAAGAGGGACATCTAGCTGGAGGAAAGCACCAGGCCGCACCTGAGAGAGGGGAGCTGGGCTGAAGGAGGCCCTCTTGCTGGGAGCAGTGGCTGAGCAGCAGACAGTGGTCTCTTACCAATGGAGAAGGGCACAAAAGCATCACTCTTCTTAAACTGCCCATTCTCATCCAGGAAGTGCTGGGGGTGGAAGTCTCTGGGGTTGGAGAAGAACCTGGGGTCTCTCAGCACGGAGCCCAGCATAGGGAACACTTCTGTGCCCTGGTGAGGAGGAGAGGGGTATTTGATAAGGCGGCGTGGGGGTATAGTGTGCCGAAAATGCATGGAGATTGGAGGGACAATTGGGGTGCCCTAGGTGATGAGGAAGAGGAGGTGTGGGAGTGTGGGTGACTGAAGGAAGAGCTTTGGGGGACAGGAGATTCCTGTCTCTGAGACAGGAAGCCTTGCAGACATGGGGCTTCTGTCTCCTGAGAAGATAAGGTGGGCATAAGAGAAGGTAAGTTTGAAGAACACAGGTTCTGTGTGTCTTAGGACAGAAGATGTGGGCAATGTACAGTTCGTGTCTCCCAAGGCAGGGGGTTGAGAGGACACGGGAGTTCATGCTCCCAGAGAAAGGAGGTTTTAAAAAACACTGGGTTTGTGTCTCTGTAGGCGAGACGTTTGGGAGACAAGTGACTCGTGTCCTTGAGAGAGGAGGTCTAGAAATGAAGTTCATGTCTTTCGAGAGAGGATGTTTGGGGACATGGGGTTCATAATCCCTGTGGCAAGAGCTCTGGGGGAGATACTGGATTCAAGCACCTCTGAGTGGGAAGGCTGAAGGGTCACAGTGGTTAGGGAAGTGTTTGATTAAGGCAGTGGGACAGGGTCTGGGAAGCTTCTAAGGGGAATGGGGTACTGGGTCACAGGGAACGGGTTGGAGGTCCCCCTAGGAGGGACAGGAAAGTACCTTGGGGAGGAAGAACTCTCGAAACTTGGTGTCCTTGGTGACTCTGCGGGCCAGACCCATGGGGATCATGTCTCCAAATCTTTGGATCTCATGGATCACCGCCTCTGTGTAGGGCATCTTGGCCCTGTCCTCAAACTTGGGCTGACGGTTCTTGCCAATCACCCGGTCAATCTCCTCATGGAGTTTGGCTGTGGGAGGAGGGGGAAAGTGTTTAGGTATCTAGGGGTCTCAGGGTGGGGATAATAGTCCAAATATGTACATCCATGTATGATGTGGGCGTAGACCATTCAAGACACACCTTGGCCATAACCATTGTTGGGGGCAGTGTCTTATTCACCTGGTCTCAACCCGTATGTGTCTCACATACATTTGGCTCAGCACCTACCAGTCAGTTCAGACATTTTCAATATTTAAAAACCCAGTGGAACTCAGCTGGTGCTTATCAGCAGAATATCACCTAGCATCTGGATAAGAGGGGATGTCTGAGTTTCCAGGCATCTGGGAAAGGTGGGGACATTGCAGTGGGCTCAGAGGACGTGTGGGGGTCTGTGTCCCCACCTCACTGCCCCAGCTCCACAGCCTTACCCTCCACATCTGGGTGCTTCATGAGCAGCAGGAAGCCGTACCGCAGGGTTGTGCTGACCGTCTCAGTGCCCGCAAAGAAGAGGTTCAGGGTGGTCAGCACCAGGTTCTTCATGTAGAACTCTGTGTTGGGGTTGTTCTGCTCCTGCAGGGAGAGAGGGCTTCAGGCCGGCCCCCCCCCGCCCCAGGGCTCTCAGAGCCCTTCCAGGGTCTTCCCGTGTAGACCCACCTCTCTTCAGTCCAGACCAGAGGTGGGAAGAGAGACCCTAGTTCTGCCAGAGCTTCGTTCAGGTGGCTGGCCCTGCCCAAATGCCCTTCCCACGCTCTTTAACTGGCTACCTACCTGCCCTTTTCTCATCAGCCCTGCTGTCACTTTTTTAAGGTAGGAATATTTAGAAGGAGAGGGATACAGAGAGCGAGTGCACAGTACGGAAGTGTTGCTTCATGGTTCACACACAGGTCCTGCCCCTGGGCAAGTGCTGGTAGATGGAGCAGGCCTGGGTATCATACGTGAGATCGTGAGGACGTTACAAGGGGGATGACTTGAAGGGGCCTCTGCTCTCCCCATCCCAGCCTGGTTTCCCTCTGCCTGGCTTTGCAGCTGTCCACACTGGCTGCTGGGCTGTACCTCCCGCATGCGGATGAGGAAGGAGTCGATGAAGTCCCGTGGGGAGTTGGGGTCCAGGGTGCGTTGGTTCTGCTCCACCTTCTTGGCTATGAAGTCCTCCAGACCCTGCAACTCCTTAAATGCCTGTTGCTGTGGCCCTGGCAGGTGTTTCATCACTGAGTAGAACATCTCATAGAGCTGAGGATGGGAGAGAAGAAAGGGAAGGCTAGTTGTTCGTGGGCAGGTCCTCTTGGGAGTGGGACCTTTTTCAGGGCAAGGAAGGAAGTGGGTTTTTAGGTGTTTAGGATTTACATGGAACTGGATGGGAGGAGATATCTAAGTTTTCGCGTGAGTTAAGTGTGAGGGCCCCTGTCCCAGAACGTAGGGGAGATGGACTGGGACACGTATCCAGGTTTCAGGTATTCGGGTGAGGCTGGATTGGAGAACACATCTGTGAGTTCAGATTTTCAGGCAGGGTTCAGTTGGGAGACACATGTCTATGTGTTTAAGCATTCATGTGGTCTCACGAGTTTGAGACATTTTCCAGATAGTTAGGGGATCTTAACTGGGTGCTTTTGTCCAGGTGTTCAGGTATTAAATGGGGCAGGTGTGCAGGTGTTAAAGTGGGGGAGGGGGGAGGCACCCGTTCATGTGTTTCAGATATTCACGGGCTGGTAGGGGGCACATCTGTAGGTGTTTGGGTGAGCTGGGTTGGGGGGTACTTATGTCAGTGTTTGGGGAACAGTCTATCCAGGTGTATTCATACATTTAGGGGATCATTGTTGGAACTTGTCGTGATGTTCAGATATTTAACTGGGCTTGTAGGTGGCACTTACTAGCTATTCTAGTGGGCCAGTGTGGGACACCTGTGTAAATATCAAATGATTTTGAAGGGCTGGATTTTATAGCACCTGGTGTTCGGGTGTTTGGGGAGTCAGCTGAGGTGGTTACTTGTCCAGGTGTTAAGATACTCAGATAGAAAGATGGAATATCTTAGCAGGGAGCATCTATTAGATATTAAGGTAAGTCGGGATGGAAACACCTGCCCGGGTGAGAGAGCTGGTATGAGGACATGTATCTTGTCTGAAGGCTCTGGTCACCACCTTCTTCTTCCTCCTCCCCCTCCTCCTCCTCCTCCTTCTCTCTTCTCCTTCTCCTCCTCCTACTGTTGAGATATCCAGGTGTCTTTGGAAAGTGGGTACTGGGCACCTGTCCTGGGTTCTGGTGCATTTGTTGAGTTGTCCAAGAGTGGGAGCTGGTTTTGAGGCTACCCTACTAGAGGAAGATGGGAGTTTGGAGCGCCTGTCTGCATGTGGGAAAGCAACTGGTGGGTGGTGGTAGGGGTGTTGTAGAGAGAGACTGGGACGGGTTACCTGCCCCGTAGAGGTAGCTGTGAACTGGAAGCTTCCCAGCATCATACGCAGCAGTGACAGGAACTCTTTGTCCTCATAGTCAAAGCGGTCCCCAAAGACAATGGAGCTGATGACGTTGGACACCGTTCGGCTCAGGAAGAAGGTGGGATCGATGAAGGCACCTGGGGAATGGGATGGGGTTGGGGGAGATGTATTTGGGGAAGCATCAACTGGGCCGTCTCATGACAGCCAGAGAAACGGAGGAGGGCACTGGAGTGAGGAGCCAGACTGCCGGCACAAGACCCCAGAGCCCGGAGCCCCGATGCCTTCCCCCAATCCAGTGCCCACCCCGGAGGAGAAAGCGTGCGTGGTGTGGGTACCCCTCCTCGCTCACTCCTGGCCCCGCTCACCTTGCGTGCCCCGGAGGGCCTCGATGAGGAAGCCCGCCTCCTCCTGGATGCGCTCCTCAATGCCTCGCTTGCCCACTCCGAAGTCCCTCAGCGTGGTGATGGAGAAGCGCCGGAGCTGCTTGGCACGCTCCCCGTTGCTGAAGGTCAACCCTGGGGAGGGAGCGCAGGGGTGTGGTGAGGCAGGGAGGGGTGGGGACAGAGGTGGCCGAGAGCAGGAGTGGGAGAAGGATGGGTTGGGGGTTGGAGGGTAGGGGAGACAGAGAGAGATACAAGTAAGGGTCAGAGAAATACTGAAAGAGATAGAGACTGGGTTAGAAAAAAAGAATCAGAAGAGAGGCAAGGACACGGGGATGGAGAACCGGGGTTCCAAAGAAGAAAGCCCAAGAGCTCCTCCCTGACCCAGAGGAAGAAGAGGCGTCAGTGGGAGAGAATGGGGAGATGGGCTGAGAAGCAGAGGAAATGGACCCAGACACCCTGAGTCAAGCTAGAGAAGACCAGGGAGAGGCCACAATAACCAGGGACAGGGACAGAGGGGAACAGGGGTCAAAGTCGGCCACAGCCTCGGGTAGGTGAGTCAGGAGAAGAACAGTGGGGAAACTGAGGCCATCAAGTGTGCCTGGCCATGCACCCCCACCCAGAGCTCCTCACCATAGCCTTTGAAGAGCCAGTCGAAGGTGGCCTGCTCGCCTCGCCCACTGAACTCCTCAGCCTGGTCCACCAGAGCCTCCTTCACCGCCTCGTGTCCACACAGCACCACGATGCGCCGGGGTCCCATGTGGACCGTGAACACCGGGCCATAGCGCTCACTGATCTGATGGAGGTGGGAGTGCTTAGAAGCTGCGGCCCCCACTAGGAACTGATCCTGTGTCCAGCCTTTCCCCCAGGTTCTGATGCTCAAGAGGCTGGACATTCTAAGATCTGCTCTTTCTTGTCTAGGACCCTGCTGCCCAACCCACAGATTTCTACTTTCTTAAGACTCTGATCCAACCTTGCCCATCCCCTGTCACTAAGTCCCAGCCCAATTAGGCAGGCGCCCGGCCCCACCCCATTCCACCCATCCCGTGTCCTGACACCTTCATGAAGGAATCAGGCATCTGCCGTGTGTTCAGCTGCAGGTAGTTTCCGATGAAGGGCAATGGGGTGGGTCCTGGGGGGAGCTTCTCCCAGAGCTTCCTCTGCCTCTGGACAGACATCAAGACCATTACGGTCAGGCAGGTGAGCAAAGCCACCAGAAGCAGCCCTGAGGCCAGCATGGTGACACTGGAGAGATGGACAGATGGTGCTGGCTGGAGTGGTTTGCCTTTATACCACCTGGGAGAAAAGGGTGGACTTTGGTCCTGTTTGTTAATTGTGTCATTTCATTTCCCAGTTGGTGCCTCCCCACCCCAGCCCCAGACTCACAGCTGAGCCTGGGACAAACCAACAAGGTAGGAAGAGGGGACCTCAGGAAGATTAACATTCTGCCCCAAGACAGAATGTGTCACCCCTCAGGAAGGGCCACCCAAGTCTGTAGACTTGGGTGAAGTAGTAGACAAATTCTGAACCTTAAGATTTTGGAATATAAGGGTTCAGAGTCCTGAGCTTTAGATTTGAGGTCAGAGTGAGAAGTGGCCCAAAAATTATGGATTAAGGTGTGTTGCGAGAAAAGAATCCAGAGATCTGGGTTTAAGAGTGTTCAAATGGGACAGCATGAATGGCCACAGATTTGGGATTCCTTGCTGAGGAGGGATGTACAGTTAAAGGTCTCTGGAGGGTAGATCTCAGGGAGTGGATTTGAGGGTCTTGGGATGACGGAGGACCCCTGGCTGTGACGCGGGGTTCCCAGAAGAAGTATACAGGAGTCCAGCAGGATCAAAGAGTCAGCACGTGCCCCAGGCTTTGACCTGCCGTTGCTTTGAACACAGTGCCACCTCTGGTGCCCAGAATCCTCACTGGGACCTCCAGCAAGGTCAGGACCGGTGTCACTGCCCCTCTGTGGTTGGGAAAGGGGTAGAAGTCCAGAGCTACGTTTAAGTGGAACCTTTCTTAGGAAGGAAGAGTACCTTGTGGTCTCCGTGGCAGAGGACCTGAGCAGCACTTGGAAATAGTAAGGCCATCCACCCATGTAGTGCCAGGTAGTCCCACTGTTACAAGGGGTGTGATTGACAGAAAGCCTCACCGGTCCTACCCAGATCCCTGGGGGAGCTCACTAGGTTCATCATTTCCAGTGTTGCTGTTAGTAGAAGTGCTACTGATGTTCCCCATCTGGTGTGTGAGAGTAGTGAGGACAGACAACAGAGGGTGGACAGGGGCTCCTGTGTCTCCTGCTCTGCATGCTTACTCCCCCGTTCCGGGGCTGGGTTTCCCTGCCAGCGGAAAGGGGGCACTTGAGAAGAGGAGGTGGAGTGTGAGGGTGTGGGAGGTCCCTTTGGGGTGATTCCGGGTTCAGCAGGGCTGCTGGCAGCACCCACAGGGAGTGATGGCAGTGAGCTGTTTGGGAAAGCTCCTGGGTGGGGAGAGAGCCAGACCCTGGAGGCTGAATGTGGGGGAGGGGAAAGATGGTGGCCCTGCTGTCCTTCCCTCAGGGACCTTCTTCCTTAACAATGGGCGCTAGGCTTTGGGGAGCACTAACTGTGAAGAGCCAGTGTGTGGACATATGATCCCACAGAATCCTTCTAGCAGCGGGCCCGTTCATAGCATCCTCCTTTTGCTGTTCAGAAGAGCCAGCCTCTCCACTGCCACTTGCTTGAGGTCACACCGGTAGCAGGTAGGGAGCTGGGATTTGAACCCTGTCCTCTCCTGCCTCCACTGACTGGCCTAGCCCACCCTGAGGACCAAGTGGAGACCAAGTTTAGCAAGGAGTGGTGTGGGATTGGCATCGGCGTTGGACACAGAGATATGTTAGCAACTTCCGCTGTTGGCATCAACTCCCCTGCCAGACACTGGAATTGAGAGCAAGTTGACCCTGCACTTGAGGCCAGGAGAACACTCACAGAGCAACTTCTGGTGCCAGGAGGGTCTGAGAGTAGACCCCGGTGACTACTGGGGCTGGCGCTGTGTGGTTCTGAGGTTGGTCCCAGACATGAACATCATGTGGGTGCTGGATTGGTCTTCTGTGGGCCTGATAGGGGCCCCAGTGGGCATGAGGCAGCCTCTGATTGTTGGAAACCTCCCCCTACCTGCTCAGATGCTGGCTCTCACTTTGAATGAGTACAGGTGGGTGAGGTTGGCACTCTCAGGACTGGCATGGTGCTCAAAGTGTTCTAGACCTCTAAGCTGGATCCTATGGGGAGGGAACAAAGAGCAGAGAACAAAGCAGAGAGCAAAGTTGTTAGCTGTTTTTTGTTTTGTTTTGTTTTTGTTCATTGGCCGGCAATGTTTATTGGTTTTAAAGGGGGAAAAGGAGGGACAGAATATTACTACAAGCTTGGCAGGTATAGGTCCCCCTAATCCCAACCACCAGCCTGCATAGCACTTAAGAGCAAGATTAAGGCATGGGTTGGAATCCTTTATCCCTTCTTTGTTGTGGGACCTTCAACAGGTCACCTCACCTCTCTGATCCTCCTGGGACCAATGACACACTTACCTCTTAGCTTATTATGGGAAGAGTCAGTGGGTTAATGGATTTGAAGTGCATGGCATTAGGTGCCAACAAATAGTAGCTGTTTCTATTTAATTCTCAGGATGAAGGACACAGGTAAGGGGTTCTCTCCATCCCATTCTGGATTTTACATTCTCTGGTCTAGAGTTCCAAATACTTTTCTTTGGGAAAGGAGGAAGGGAGAGGAAGCCTCGTGGGAACATGCCTGCCCTTCCTTCTTTGGCACAGCTGAGCCTTCCCCCTGGAGCAGAGAATGGAACATTGACCTCGGAGGCAGGCTTCTGCAGGGCCGGTGGAGTAGGCAGTGTGTGAGGAGGGTAGAGCAGGGGTCAACCCTCAGGCTGTTCGGGGATGGGGAGGCACAGTCCTGCACAGCACTTGGCGCATAGTCTGTGTCTCCTCTTGCATCTGACTGTCTTATTCTTTGTCTTTCCTTCAAGTCAGCCTTCCCTTCCGCCCTCTTGTGTGCTTCTGGGTCTTTCCGCTCACGCCAGTATGTGCAGTGGGTTCTCCTAGATGCCGCTGTTGCAGGTCTTATTTATACATCTGTCTGTGTGTGTCATTCCGGGCACGAGCTTGGGATCTCTGCACATCTGAGCACGTGTATATATGGATTTATGACACACCTGTCCGTGTGTGCACAGGCCGGCATCCATACCTGTTCGTGTCTGGACAAGTCCCCGTGCGAGCCCATGAAAGGGTGTGTGTGTCTGTGCAGGCCAGTGTGCCCACATGCACGCCGTCTCTGTGTCTGTCTGTGGGCAGCTGAGTACTTGCTTTGGAGCGCGCTCTTGGAGGATGTCTACGTAGCGTCTGTGTGTCCACCCTGACATCTGGCTGTGCATCCACACGTGTACATATGCAGGTACTTCTGGCGACTGTACAGGTGTGTGGACGGACATTCTGTGTGTGCGTTCTGGCGTGGTGTGTAGGCGCGTGGGCCACGCTGTGTACACGTGGCTGAGATCTGCTTGTGCCTGTCTGTGTTCAGACACAACCCTGGCCCAGCTCCACTTCCCATGTTCAAAACACAAGTATTTCCCTTATTCGTCAGGGTATTGCGTCCCTCGGTTTTCAGGGGTCACACCAGGCAGAAAAAGCCTGCGTGGGGTAGGTGTGTCCTGAGAGCTTTCTGAGGTGGGTCACCTCCTGTTGGATCAAGCAAACATCCGCTCAGAACATTCTCTCCCATAGTGTCCCCAGCCCCCTAAGCCACTCAGCACCTTTAAGACAGTCATCCACCCAGTGCGCAGTCACCCCGCCACTGTGTCCCAGTGTTGCTGAGGGATGTTGAGGACACAAGGGTGACCCTGGGCCCTGCCCTCATGAAGCTGTCACCCCACAGGGGAGACGGAGCAGCCACAACTCAGTGGAGCTCAGAACACACAGGGCTGGTGTGAGAAGGCACAGGCAGGGGGCTGGGGTGGCGTGAGGGATGGGGTGCAGGTGTCTGTAGGGGCCCAGAAATAGCACCTGCTTCAGCTTGTAAGTTCAGCCTGAGCCACTAGAGGGCTACACAGGGGTTTTTCCAAGGCAGGATAGGGACAGTAGGGAAGGAGAATCCTGGGCAGAGGACTCTGATTGCCAGGGCAGTGGAGCTGGTCAGGTACTGTTAGGGTGGAAGGATCTGGGCTGTGTGCACTGATGGGGCTGAAGCCATCAGCAGGAGTCAGACCTGCTGGACCTTGTGTGACCGGCTGGGGAATGTGGACTCTGTCCTAAGATGATGGGGAGCCCCAGAGGGTCACAGGCAGGGGAAACAAAATGGCCAAATGTGTGTTTCAGAGAGACTGTTCAGATTTATGGAGAAGATGAGGCTACGGGTCCAGAGACATGGAAGTGGCTTCTATTGGCTCCAGGGGACAGAAGACAGAGCCATGAGCGTGGAGAGGAGGCGTGGGTTGGAGAAAGGTACAGAAGGAAGAACCAGTTGGTACTTGGTTATGTGTTGGCTGTGTGGGGTAAGGTGAGGGAGGAGCCCAGAGTGGGGGTAGGTGCTGGTGTCATTTATTGGTTTGGGGACACAGATCAGAAGCAGGTTTGAGGAAGGAGATAACGAGCTCCACTTTGGACATGCTGGGAACCGGGCACAATCCCTGTTTCTAGGGATTTCTTAGACTAGTGGGACAGCAGACCTGGATAAACTAAAGTCCTCCAGGGTCCCATTCGTGTTCATTAATAATTATGAGTAATAAGTTAGTACGTGGGGCTGAGGATTGGGAGGGCTTCCTAGAGTCAGTGCCATTTGAACTGGGTCTTGCAGGATGAGTTCGCAGGTGGGGGAGGAGAGGAGGGCCGGGCAGAGAGAGTCTCACAGGCCAGGCCCCTGCTCCCTCTGCCAACCTCGTCAGTCAGCTTGCTGTGCTCTACCTCCTGGCCTGACCCAAAAACTCTCCAAAACACCTGGCTCATGCCCACAAGTGTGACTGAAATCTATGACCCTCTCCCCGATGAGAATTTTTTTTTAATTGAGGTGAAGGGGCACCTGGCTGGCTCAGTCAGTAGAGCATGAAACTCTTGATCTTGGGGTTATGAGTTCAAGCCCCATGTTGCGTGTGGAGCTTAAAGAAATAAATACATAAATTTAAAAAAATAAGTCAAATACTTATTTTAAAATTACCCTTTTTGGGGGGACTCCTGGGTGGCTGAGTCAGTTCAGCGGCTGCCTTGGGCTCATGTCAGGATCCCAGGGTCCTGGGGTCAAGTTCCACATCCAGCTCCTTGCTCAGTGGGGAGCCTGCTTCTCTCTCTACCTCTGCTGCCCTGCTCGTGCTCTCTCGCTCTCTCGCTCTCTGATAAATAAATAAATAAATAAATAGAGTCTCCCTTAAAAAATTTTTTTAAATTAAAAATAAATAAAAATTACCCTTTTTAATGCAAACAGTTCAGTGGCATTTGGTACATTCACAGAGCTGAGAAACCAACCACCTCTAACTAGTCTCAAAACCTTCCCAAGTGAGAATCTCAGTAAGCCTCCTTGGTTCAAATTTAAATGCTAGCACTGCCGATAATGGTAGCATTCGGTGAGCTTATTATCTTATGGGTGAAGCTTCAGTGGGCATGATCTTACTAAAGTCCTCACAGCAAGCCTGTGAGGTTGGGTTGACCATCCCCAGATGCAGACGAGTTAAGCGAGGCCCAAAGAGGCGGAAGTGAGTTGTTTGGGGCTTCACGGCTGATCAGGGTGGAGCCTGGGCATGGCCTTGGGTTGTTGACTCTAGATTTCATGCTCTTAACCACTATGCTGGACTGCCAAGCCCCACCTTCTCTTTAGGAGACATCAGAAAACTGTTCCTCATAATCCTGTGGTTCTTGTAAGCCTAAAACAGAAGATTCTGATTGTGATAAAGGAAATAAAAACAAAACAGGTCTCTCAATAGGAGGGATATTTGACCTTCTGTTATGTTTGCGTTCTTTGGAACATTAACCAAAGACCCGGCGGCCAAGCAGTGTCACCTCAGTGAAGAGGAGAGTGAGTAGAACAAGGGGTTTGGCCAGAGTGAAGTGTTTGTGTTCAGGTTTCAGATGGCAGCAAGGATCGGGGTGCGCTGTGGGAGGGGACAGCCAAGGAGCAGAACAAAGTCAAGGTTCTTTCTGTCTGCTTGTTGTGGCAGCTCATGCCCGTGGCCACCGGCGCGCCTTCTTGCAGGGGCAGGGCAGGTGTTGGAGGAAAGAGAGGGAGAAAGTTTGGCAGAAGACAGGGACAAAGGAGAGAGACTCCAAAAAGAAAGGGTTTTCGTAAGAGGGTGGAGGGTCATAGTCTAGAAGGGCTCTGGGGCGTTTCTGACTCTGATAGTGGTCGAGTAGCTCCTACTGGATCAAGCATCCTGAAAATAACAGCTATCAACTCAGAATAAAATCTTTAAGAAGAAAAGGGGACACCTGGGTGACTCAGTCGGTTAAGTGTCTGCCTTCTATCAGGTCATGATCCCAGGATCCTGGGGTCAAGCCTGCGTCCGGCTCCTTGCTCAGTGGGGAGCCTGCTTCCCCCTCTCCCTCCTGCTCCTCCCTCTCCCCCTGCTTGTGCTCTTTCTCTCTCTAGCTGTATCTCTCTCAAGTAAATTTTAAAAATCTTAAAAAAAAAAAGAATTTTCATACCTTGCTGTTGGGGATGTATATTCATACAATCCCTTTAGGAAACTGGAAGTTTCCTAATACTAAACATATACTTAACCAATGAGGAAGCAAAACTTTGGTGTATATCCAGGAGTGTTGAGCGCACACGTCTCACAAAAGGTAAGTACTAGAATGTTCACAACAGCGTTCGTTGGTCAGAACAGCCAAACACTGGAAACAACCCAAATGTCCATCAGCTGTGGAGTGGGTTAGTAAATAATAGGTTATGGAATAATTATCACAGATGTGAAAAAAGCCAAACACAAAAGAAAAGATACTCGCACTGTGATTCCATTTATGTGAATTTCAAAAATGGGCAAAACAAATTTGTGAAGGTCAGGACAGTCATTGCTTGGGGATAAAAATGACTGGATGGGACATGGAAGAGTCTTCCAAAGTATCAGAAACTTTTTTTTAGGATTTATTTATTTATTTGACAGAGAGAGAGAGATCACAAGTAGGCAGAGAGGCAGGCCAGAGAGAGGGAAGGAAGCAGGCTCCCCGCTGAGCAGGGAGCCCGATGCGGGCCTCGATCCCAGGACCCCGAGATCATGACCTGAGCCGAAGGCAGAGGCTTTAACCCACTGAGCCACCCAGGCGCCCTCAGAAATATTCTGATAGTAGTATCTACATGGTCTATACGAATGTCCAAATTCTTCAAACCCATTCATTCAATATCCGTGCCCATTACTGCACATCATTTATAATTTTCAAAGAAAAAAAAAGCAAAAAAGTGAACAGGAAATAGAATATATGCAAGAATGATAGTTTGTTTAAATTAGCTTCTTGGGGCGCCTGGGTGGCTCAGTCGTTAAGCATCTGCCTTCAGCTCAGGTCATGTTCCCAGGGTCCTGGGATCGAGTTCCGCATCGGGCTCCCTGCTCAGCGGGATGCCTGCTTCTCCCTCTCCCTGTACTGCTCCCCCTGCTTGTGTGCTCTCTCTCTCTCTCTCTCTCTCTCTCTCTCTCTCTCTCTCTCTAATAAATAAATAAAATCTTTTTTAAAAAATAAAAAAATAATAAAGTAGTTTCCTTCGGGTGCCCTTGCCTGGCTCCGTCAGTAGAGTGTGCAACTCTGATCTCAGCGTGGTGAGTTGGGTATGGAGCCTACTTAAAATAAATAAATTTTAAAGTGGTTTCCTTTAGTTGAGGGGTGTTAAAGGTAGGAGGGTAGGTTGGAGCAAGCCAATTTCACTTTCCAAGTGAGTGTGTTACTTGTTCAAACAGAATAAATTAACAAACTTGAGCAGAGGGTGTGCCTGTTTCCAAATGAAAGAAAGAGAAATGATTGGGCTACCAGCCCAAGAGAAACTTGGCCCCGGGGAGGTGGGGGGGGGGAGAGCTTAGTGGAGTTGATATAATCACAAATAATGGTAGTAGGGTTCTAATCATCTTCAGGTTCTATTTGAAGGGCTTCAAATTTAGTGACTCACTTAATCCTCTCAACAATCCTTTGAAGCAGATACAACTATTACATCCATCTTATAGATAATTAAACTACATCCCAGCTAAGCTGAGTCATTTGCCCAAAAGGGAGTGAGAGCAAGAGGCACACCAGGGATCTGAGCCCAGAAGCTTGATCTCAGAGCTGTGCACTTAACTACTGGGTTAGGCTGCCTCTCTTGACAAGCAACATATATACACAATCCCAAAACTGAGCTTCTAGGGTTATGGCTCTTCTGCTTCGTGTCACATGTTCAGATGTGGTTCCAAAGTCATGATGAGTGAAGTTGAAGGCTCTTCAGCTTCCACCTGGGACTCTGCCTGAACCAGTTCCTTTTCCATCAACATGTACGGCAAGGTGACCTACTACCGGTCTCTTCTGCCCTCACAGTGAGATTCCCACTGGGGTCCTTGGAGTCTTTCTGTGGCATCAGACTTAAACCAGACACATCCCAATCTGTAAGAGGGGGTCTAAGAAAAATGAGCTTCTGGGCACCTGGATGGCCCAGTCGGTTACGTGTCTGCCTTTGGCTCGGGTCGTGATCCTGGGATCCTGGGATCGAGCCCTGTGTCAGTCTTCTTGCTCAGTGGGGAACCTGCTTCTCCCCCTGCTTGTGGGCTCTCTTTCTCTCTGACAAATAAATAAAAATATTCTTTAAAAAGATAAAAAGAAAGAAAAATGAGCTTCAAAAGGGAAAAGTTTAGAATGTCCTACCAGGTCCCTTGATCCCTAGACAAATTGATCTCATCCTAACCCAGAGACCAGTTCTCCCCTGAAGAAGAGATCTGCACTAGACCCATTTTACCCTTATCAATATCCCTTCCTTTGAGAACAGTGCCTCCCCCATTCCACTGGAAACTTGCCCAAGTTCATGTGTGTACCATGTGAGGGGAAGAAAAGTCGCAAAGCAATGAGGTGATCCTTAAAGTTTATGCTTACCAACTCATTTTCACTCACAATTTATTCCCCAAAGCAAGTTAAATGGGCAAACCTAAAGTAGAAGGATGAGAAATACAATTTGTTCATAGGGTAATCCAGTAGGGAAGGAATATAATCTGCCAAAGACAAGATAGGCCTAAGACTGTGAAAGACGATCTTACGACCACTTGAAGAAGCCCTAAAAGAGAACAAAATCATACATAGACCAGTAGATCCAAAAGATGAAGTCATGGGCAGGTCCAGAAGACTCATCTGAGCACCTAAATCCAAACTCAGGGTGAGTTAACAAATTACCACTTTTGCTAAGGTTGGTCTGAAATGAGTCTCTACCGCTTGCAGCCAAAGAGTCCTGACCCAGGGCTTTTGGAGAGGCTTTTGTTTATCCCTGTCCTACACCTCTCCCAGGGATCGGAGGGATAATTCAACTCCACCTGGAATCTGTTCTAACATGAACAGGTATGACCACGAAGACACCTAGAAGCAAACAACTTCTCTTTCTCGTTCTCCCTAATGAGCCACGCCTTGATACACAGAACTAGAGCTGTGGAGTGAGAACCGAAGAATCACGGACTCTCTAAACCTTTGCATTACTCATACCCAGAGACTACGTCAGAAGATCCCTAGAATGGCAGACCTCTATCTGAAGACGTTGGTACTTCTTCCCCACACCCAACAAAAATCCTTCCCACCACTTCTTATAACCAAGGAGGTGGCTATATTCGGCTTGGTTCTGTAAGCCCCGAGGCTCATCCCAGAGAAGGGTGTGTGACTGGCTGATAGTAGGCAGGCGGGAGAGGATGGGAGGATGGATGGCAACAGGAGGGAACAGTTAATCCTGTAATCGCAGAGCTAACAGAGAAAGCAAGTGTGACCAGACTTCCGCAGAGGTGATGAGCTGAATCATCCGGGAGTCAGCTACGCCCCTGCTCATCTTTGACCAAACTGTGCCATGCCCAGCTCCAGCATTCCGAAAGGTGATTCCCCACTTAGTGAGAATCTCGATTCATGACATTAGTTGGAAGTTTAAGCCGCTCTGAGATGTCCTAGAGCTGGGGGAGGCAGCAGGGCTGGCTTCTGTCCCAGGACCCGTCACCACACCCTACACTGTCCTAGTCCCATAGTTGGCCACACTTTCCCCTTCTGTGAAATGGGCATGCTGATGACCTCTGCCTCCTCATTCAAAAGTCTCACTTTTAGGTCAAAATGGGAACCAGATGGTCAAGGGTTTGGGAAACTGCCAGTGGCTACAGGGATAAGAGCGATTAACACATGCTGAAGGCCTCCTGTCAAGCACTGCCTTTTCAATTTGTTGAATCCTTATGACGCCCAAAGAGAGATACGGTGATTAGCCTCATTTTACAATAACATGAATAACAGGAAGCAGGAGGCGCCTGGGTGACCTCCGTCAGTTAAGTGACTGTCTTCAGCTCAGATTATGATTCCAGGGTCCTGGGATCGAGCCCTGCATAGGGCTCCCTGCTCAGCGAGGAGTCTACTTCTCCCTCTCCCTCTGCCCCGCCTCCTGCTCATGCACTGTCTGTCTGTCTCTCTCTCTCTCTCTCTCTCTCTCTCTCTCTCTCTCTCTCTCAGATAAATAAATAAAATCTTAAAAAAAGAAAATCTTAAGAACATTTAAAAAAATAATAACATGATACAAGAAGAGGCTACGTAACTTGCCCAAGTCACACAGGGCAGTCTGGCTTCAGGATGCTCGCCCTTGTGCACCACACTTAGGGATTCAGGCTCAACACCCGTTATCTGTTGGGTCATATATGTCTCAGCAACCCAGGTTCCTTCATCCAGAGCCCTTTGGCCTGAGACTTAAATATCATCTACACCTGTCCTAAAAAATAGCAATCAGGTAATAACAATACACAATTGTTGAGTGACTGTTTTATCTTACCCATATAATAATAATGATAAGGGTTGGTAAGGGTTAATATTTACTAAGCGTGTCAGTAGACATGAGAGCCATTTCTCCTGCGTGGCATCACCATGTCTTTACAACAAATTCGAAAGGAAGGGACATTATCAGTGGTACACTGGGAAGTGTCTAACAGCTGGCTATCAGCAGTCAGGATGGGGGGGGATACTCTGACTTCTAGCTGATTTCAAACTATCAACTCATCATAAAGTCACTAGCCAGTGGAATTGTGAAGAGATGTACAGTGGCTCTCGTGAGTTGGTACTGGCCCGTTCCAGCACAACCACTAGTTCACGTTCATTTTACAAAGAGAAAAAATAAGACTTCAGTAGGTGAAATGATTTGCTTAAACTTGCAGAACAAGTAAATGGTGAATTGGGTATTTGAACCAAAGCAGTCTAGATGCAAAGCCAAGACTCTTAATCACTCTCCTGTACTGTCTCTCCAGGCTGGGTTCCTCCTTGGACCAGAAATAATCCATAAAGTTTATTCCCAGGAGGAATTATCAGATTTATTCCCTGGAGAAACAACTCCTCACCTGCTAGTGTCCCCTAGCAGAGACTGAAGACCTGATCATGGAACGTTAGCAGAAAATTATAACAACTGCAAAAACAATCAAGCTATTGAAGATTTAGATAATTCAGATACAAAGTTTTGGGTCCCATCACCCATAAATGACCCAAAACAGCTAAGGTCCTGGTTGAGAGAAAAAGTACCATGAAATTTGGTAGTGGTAGAAGTAAATATAAACATCAGGGCTTGGAGGATATGGTGACAAGGATAATTTGTGAAGACACCATGGTTTCCATGCATGGGGAAAAGGTTGAATTTTACCAAATTTGGGTGGGATGTTTCTGAGATGACAGGAGTGCCATATTGGGGAGACCTAGTTGGGATAGCAAAATATATTATGGTGGGACAGGAAAATTGGTGACTTTAGGGTCCTTGATTCCTTACGGCTATTATTCTCATTTTGCTCGTGAGGAAATGGAGTCTCAAGGCATTGAACGACATAGCCATGATAGCATAGCTAAAAAGTAGCCGTACTCAGACTTGAATCAGATCTTTTCGACGCTTTCTTGCCCTTTCTTATTCTACACACAGGCAAAAGAAAAGCCAAGTGTGAAGTAATTTAACCTCCAAAGCCCTGTGTGTTTCATAATACACCCTAGTTATCCAGTTCCAAACACTTTCAGATTTGTGGGAACAGCTCAGGTTCCAATTTTGGATGCTTTCCTTGGGGGCAGGATGGGAGGGTAAGGAGGAAACCCCAGATCCACGTGTCTTGTTTCATAACAAGCACACTAATAACAATGCCTATTCAGACTATAACCATGCACGTGTACTGTCTCTTGGAAAGAAGCTGGAAAACCTTTGACTCACACAATCTTCAAGGTTCAGCACAAAGATTCATGAGATCTGGGAACCACGGTCTCAGTACCAGAGACTTGAAATATTATAATCACTGTACACAGAATCATAGTCCCTTAAAAATTAAAATGTTCTAATACGAACCTTTGATAATCTCTCTTAACTACTGTGATTGGAGATTCCAAAATGGGAAACAAATACATTCACACATCTCATTTATTCAATTTGTTATTCCAGATACCTGCCTATTATTAATCAGAAATTTGGTATCCCTATCTTGAGAATTCTTAATAGTCTCCAAGACAGGTGTCCAAACATTTCAGATTATGAATTTAGTCTAAAAAGCAACCCTCACTCTCATCTGCTGCTAGCGGTGCTATGGATTGGTTCAACCCCGGAGTGTGATTTAACAATATCAGCCAAAATTATAAAGATATGTATTATTCGACCCAGCAATTCCTCATCTAGTAGTTTACCCTACAGGTTTACCCAAATGCATGCAAAATGATCTATGTGCAAGTTTATGTGTTGCAGCTTTGTGTCACAGTGAAAGATTGGAAATAATTGTGGTCCAGTGACTGACCACACAAGTTATGGAACAGTCATGCAATGGAATGCTGTGTCAGGACCCCAGCAGGAAAGGTGAGTCACACACGAATGTGATCATTTAGAGTTTAATGAAAGGACTATTTACAAAACTGAGGGAAATCCAGTGAGGGGTGATGGAACACCTGTAAACTAGCTATGGTGAGGCTGCACATCATCCTTGAAGGTGCAAAGGGAAGGGACAGTTGCTGGGACCTGATAAGATCTATAGGAACAAAGAGGGCCAACAGGAGGCATGACCAAAGCGAGTTACATGACCAAGCATGTCAGTGGGGACAGGAAAGTGTGATCTTCCAAGGAAACACCAGTGGGAGGGAAGAAGTCATTCTGAAAACAGAGCAATCCACCACAGACAAAGTAAGCCTCAGACTTCCAATAGCTCTCCTCCTGTCACTGGGATAATGCCTGTCAGACAGTAAAGTCAGAAAGAGGCAGGGCACCTGGGTGGCTTAGTCAGGGAAGCATCTGACTATTGATCTCGGCTCAGGTCTCTATCTCAGGGTTGTGAGTTCAAGCCCCCCACTGGGCTCCATATTGGGTGTGGAGCCTACTTAATAAAAATAGATAGATAGAACAAGGAGTGCAGATAGAACAAGGAGTGCAAAGAGATTAAGAAAAACAGAGTCCTTCCAGACATCACATAAAGCCTGAATCCAGCCTATCTGCCTCTTCATGGCTTGCCCCATAGCTCCCAAAAAGACACCCATTTTTGTTTAAACTAGTTTGAGTTAAATTTCTGCCACTTGTAACAGAAGTCCTACTCCCGGATTTTTTGGGGGAAAGATTTTTCAAGCTGCTACATCCTTGTAGCATCTAGCAGTCTTGAGTACTGACTCAACTCCCGCTTGAAAATCTCAGTTGATGAAGGACACCTGGGTGGCTCAGTCAATTAAGCATCTGCCTTCAGCTCAGGTCCTGATCCCAGGGTCCTGGGATAGAGCCCTACATCTGTCTCCTTGCTCAGTGGGGAGTCTGGTTCTCTCTCTGCCTGCTGGCCCCCTGCTTGTGCGAATGCATTCTCTCTCTCTCTCTCTCTCTCTCTCTCTCTCTCTCTGATAAATAAATAAAATCATCCAAAAAAAAGAGAAAAGAGAAAAACCTCAACTCTTCCAAGAGAATCAGCTGTCTCCACTAAGAGAGAAAAGTGAATGGCATCCTATTCTCCTAACATTTTCTTATGATAGTTTGGAGATATACAGAAAAGTCAAAAGAATCATACAGTAAACCACTACCTAGATTCTATAGTCAACATTATTATGCTTGCTTTATCACACACCTATCCATCTATACATTCTCCTATCCTTCCACCAATTCATCTGGTTTTTGATACATTTCAAAACAGGTGGCAGACATCAGTGCACTTCCATTCACAAACTGTTATCATTTTGTAATTCTTCAAGATGAGACTTCCCTTGACACTTAGAAACAAATTTTAGTACTAGAATAAACATCTGAGAATCTCAGATTCCCCAATCTTAGAATCAAGGGCACCCGAAAGATGTAGATTCTTAGATTCTTCTTCATTCATCTTTACAGATGACATCCATAATTTCTCCTTGGTAGCAAATCTCTTCTAAGAAAATGAGGTTTCTTTCCACCAATCATCATAAATCCTTCCTACTCACCACTTGTGAGGAAGGGGATGGTTGGAACCAGCTTGGTTTGCTAATGCAGAGCTCTTGCAGGAGAAGGGCTTGAGGTTGGCTGACTGCCACACACAGGGAAAGACAGCAAAGAAGAAGGAAAAAAATTAATTCCCCAAATCCCAAACTAACAGAGAACATGGGCGTGACTACAGAAAGTTCCAGAGCAATGACCTCCAAACCTTCAACTTTCCAGATCTTTCTTGTCTGAACCCAGCCCATCCCTACTGCACACTTTAGAAAGGCCGCTCCCCACATAACAGCTAAACTCAGCTCGGCTCTCCACTGAAATCCCAGGCATCTCTCGGGTTTAGGGGAGGGAAGAGTTAGGAAAGGCGGGCATGTAGGGATCTTTCCCGGGCTTTGCCCTAAGTTCCTGTGTAATCTTGGGTATGATGATGGCCATTGTTGCCTCCTTTGAAAGTCTTCCATAAAAACCAAAGTGTAACCAGATGGCCAAGAGCTTGGGAACTGTCAATGGCTCCAGTAATCCTTAAGCATGTGCTCAGTGTTCCCTATGTGTCAAGCACTGTCAACCCCAAGTTAGTTGCTGCTGTTATCTTCATTGTACAGATGAGTAAACTGAGGCACAGAGAAATTCAATAACTCGCCCAAGGCAGCCTGGCTCTAGAGCCCACACTTTCATTCACTACTCAGTCCTGGGATAATACTGAGCCAAAGAAATCAGGTATAAGGTACATTCTGCATGATCCCTTTTATAGAAAGAATAAAAGGGGTGCCTGGCTGGCTTGGTTGATTAAGCCTCTGACACTTGATTTCAGCTCAAGTCATGATCTCAGGATCCTGAGATTGAGCCCCAGGTCAGGCTCCGTGCACAGCGGGGAGTCTAGCCTTGAGAGTCTCTCTCACCCTCTTCCTCTGCCCCTCCCCCTGCTTACACAACAAATTAATTAATTAATTAATTAATTAATTAATTAATTTTAAAAAGATTTTAATTATTTGACAGAGAGAGAGATCGCAAGTAGGCTGAGAGGCAGGCAGAGAGAGAGGAGGAGGCAGGCTCCCTNTTAAAAAGATTTTAATTATTTGACAGAAAGAGAGATCGCAAGTAGGCTGAGAGGCAGGCAGAGAGAGAGGAGGAGGCAGGCTCCCTGCTGAGCAGAGAGCCGGATTCAGGGCTCCATCCCAGGACCCTGAGATCATGACGTGAGCCGAAGGCAGAGGCTTAACCCACTGAGCCACCCAGGTGCCCCGATAAATAAAATTTTTAAATAAATAAAAGCTAGTATCTTCTAAAAAGTAAAAAATAAATCTCACAGGACACAGAAAGGATAAATATTAATGAATGACCGAAGACATACCAGCCTACCGTCCCTTGAAAGAAAGGCAGTGTGACTATGGTTCTATAGTATAAAATTGACATTATGACAAGACAAAATGTTAAAAGTGCAGAAATAAAAGAAGTAAAACCAGTGAATTGTTTAAGTAGCAGTTGGTATAAATTTACTGTGCACACACCAGAAAGAGTCTGCAAACCAAGAGCATCCAAACCAAAACATAGAATGAGGCTCAGGGGTGTATTGCTACTTCTTCTTCTTTTCTTTTCTTTTTTTTTTATATTTTATTTATTTGAGAGAGAGAGAGAGAGCATAAGAGAAAAGAAGGTCAGTGGGAGAAGCAGACTCCCCATGGAGCTGGGAGCCCGATGTGGGACTCAATCCCAGGACTCTGGGATCAGGACCTGGGCCGAAGGCGGTCACTTAACCAACTGAGCCACCCAGGTGCCCTGGGTGTGTTGCTTCTATAAAGCAGCTTATACAGTGAGAAAGCAGTGACTTGCTTATTCTTCACGGTGATTGGTTATAATATTGGAGTTTCCTTAAATGACTGAAAGTTTTCTTTTTTCTTTTTTTTTTATTATTTATTTGACAGAGAGAGAGAGATTACAAGTAGGTAGAGAGGCAGGCAGAGAGAGAGAGGAGGAAGCAGGCTCCCCGAGGAGCAGGGAGCCTGATGCAGGCCTCTATCCCAGGACCCTGAGATCATGACCTGAGCCGAAGGCAGAGGCTTTAACCCACTGAGCCACCCAGGCTTTTTTCTTTTTAAGATTTTATTTATTTATTTGAGAAAGACACAAGTGGGGGGAGGGGCAGAGGGAGAGGGAAAAGCAGACTCCACCTGAGCAGGGAGCCTGATGTGGGGTTCGATCCCAGGACCCAGGGATCATGACCTGAGCCAAAGTCAGATGCTCAACTGACTGAGCCACCCAGGTGCCCATGAAGATTTTCTTAATCATTGGTGAGTGGTTACCTTATATCAACCTTGGGAAACAGGTCAAGTTTTGCACATCATTTCCAGAAGCATAAGCAAGAAATGACCCAGGTCAGCTTAATCTTCCAAAATAAGCTACATGAAGCTTAGTTTTTGATGACTGCACTGGTTTTGTCTGGTCATGGTGTTTTCAAGGCTGGTCTCTGGTTTTTTTTGGGTTTTTTT
>LNAC01000161.1:352117-367609 GCA_002007465.1 Ailurus styani
CTCCCTGCTGAGCAGAGAGCCCGATGTGGGCCTTGGTCCCAGGACCCCGGGATCATGACCTGAGCCGAAGGCAGCGGCTTTAACCCACTGAGCCACCAGGCGCCCTGTTTGTTTTTTACTTTAACAAAATTATTAGGAAAAATAGGAACATTGTGATAAAGGGTACAATTCACCAAGAAAATATACAAATCCTGACACGTGACAATATAGCTCTAAATTACAAGATTTTAAATTACCCCAGCAATAAGTTTGATAAATCAAACAGATAAAAAAATTAATAAAGATGTCAAATATTTGAAAATGATAATTAGGTTGATCCAATTAACAACTGTAGTTCCATAAACTCTTCACTTGTGAATCCTCATTCCTTTCAATCACATGTGAGGTTTTATAAATATTAGCCACAAACCAGGCCAAGACATAAATGTTTATAAGTGTTGAGGAAATAATATCATAGACAATACAGTCTGTTCACAATGAAGAAAGAAAGAAAGAGAGAATGAGAGGGAGAAATAAATCATCAACAATAAAGAGATCAAACACCAAAATGCTTCGAAATGTGAAAGTATACTGCTCTCTAATGGATGAACCGGGGCGCCTGGGTGGCTCAGTGGGTTAAAGCCGCTGCCTTCGGCTCAGGTCGTGATCCCAGCGTCCTGGGATCGAGGCCCACATCGGGCTCCCTGCTCAGCGGGGAGCCTGCTTCCTCCTCTCTCCTCTCTCTCTGCCTGCCTCTCTGCCTACTTGTGATCTCTCTCTCTGTGTCAAATGAATAAATAAAATCCTTTAAAAAAAAAGTTTTATAATGGATGAACCAAGTAGAAATCCTATTGGAAATTTAAAATGTTTACAGTTGAATCTACATCTCAACACTTAGAGAACAGGTAAAACTGACTTTCAAGAGAAGGGCTTATGTGTAAAAATAAGAAAACTTCAAATTAAGCAGTTTAGCATCCAATATAGGGAAATAAAAAATAACAGAGCCACGTGTTCTAAAAGGGAAAAGGAAAGAAATAATAGACATAATAGCAGCAATGAGTGAAGCATAAACCAACAACAAAAACAGTAGAGAGAATCCATGAAATCAAGCACTACTCCTTTAAGAAGAAAAAAAATTGTTTAAGTTCTTGGAATAAGTGTGGTAAACAGAATTTGAAAAATGATCCCCCAAGGACCAACACCTTCATATATTCTCCTTCCCTTGAGTGTAGGTGGCATGTGTGACTAGGATAGGATGTCACTCCCATGACTATGTTACATTATATAACAAAAGGGATTTTCCAGATGTAATTAGAGTACCAAATCCATTGATCTTGAGGTTAATCATAAAGTAAGATCCTCCCAGGAGGGCCTGACCCAGCCAGGGGCTGAGCTCTCCAAAGGGGCTGGGGCCTTCCAGCCAAGAATTAGTGATCAGACTAAATAATAAACTCTTATAAACCAGTAAGAGAAAAAAGATATCAGAGACAGTCCTCAGTGCAGGAAATTGAATGTCCAACACACACGCTCAGCTCAGCATCCAGCCAATTGGAGAAAAGTAAATGAAAGTGAGATAGAATTTCATGCTCATCAGATTAGCAAAATGTTATAACTCACAGGATCAAGGGTTGAATGACAACACAGGAATCTTTCTTTATATACTGTCGGCGGGAGTATAAATTAGTTCGATTTGGCAATGCCAAGTCCAAGCCAGCAACTCCAGCTCTAGCCATCGACCCTAGAGAAACACTCACAGGTGGGCACAGGAGGTAACCCATCGAAATGTTAACTCCGTGAGAGCAGGGTATTTTTGTCTGTTTTATCCTCTGCTCTATCTCCAGTGCCTACACTTAGTTGGCGTTCGATTAATATTTGTCGACTCGATTAACGAATGAACTCAAGACCTGGTGATATTGAGAAAGATTGCTCTGGCTCCATCGAGAAGGTGAGGACCGAGTAGAGGCAGGAAGAGGGATGCACAGTGATACAGGTGGAAAGTGACAGTGTCCTCTATCACGGAGACCAGTTCAGATGGAGTGACTATCCCAATTGTACCACTCAGTTACTCGCTGGTAAACTCATCTCTTTCCTCCTCTGATCACGGACAGTCTGAGGGTCTCTGCCTCAGTTCTCACCCAGGAGATCCTAAGCTCCTCTCTAGTAAACCAAGAGTCAAGCACTGTGTGCAGTGGGACTCATCACACAGCAACCGTGTTCCAGGACCTAGGAAACAAAGTCCGAGCTCCTCAACCTGGCATTCAATGCCCTTTAATATCTACCGTCCCCTACACTCAAGTGCCCCCAGCAAGAGACTTGGGCTGGGAGGGAGGGGGCTGGGGGCTGAGAGCCAGGGCCCCATCTAAAGTGGGCAGCTACCACCAGCCCAGCAGACAACAGGACAGTCCTCCCGACCTCCTCTGTCTGTCTGTCACTCTCACTTCTGGGACCTGCTGCCCCTGGGAGTAGGTCTTTGCCTGCTCCCCACATCCCATCCCATGTAAGAACTCCCCTACCAGGGTCTTCCAGCTGTGCTTCTCGATTCTTGCCCCTTCTTTCCAGGCAGCTCTTCTCCGGAGTTCTTCCGCTTGCAGCTTCTCGGTGTTCTCTCCTGATAAAGCCAGCCCCTCCTCGAAGTCCTTCAGATGTTCTCCCTCAAATATTATCTGTCCCACTGATATGGAATATCTGTGGTTGTTTGAGACTGCCTGTAACCTTCTTCCACGTGTTTCTCCTTGGCTTATTCTCCAATCTCTTACTTATTCTCCACTAATTGCTCTTTCTAGGGGAATTGGTTAATGCTGTGTTCTCACCTGCATTGATGTGCCTTCGGAAGGAGAGAGGGTTCATCCTCTTCTGCTCCGCTCAAATCCCCAATTCCTTAAGTCTGTCTTTACTTCCTCAGCTCCCCTATCTCTGCTTCAAACCCCAGGTCAATTCTCCAGGTCTAGGACTGAATAAGGAAGCCATGTTCCCACTGCCCTTTACCCTTTCCATGGCAAAGGGAGGCTGAAGGGATAATGAAGGGCAGTGTCTGTGAGTCCCCAGGGTTGAAATGCAGAAGGCTCTGGAGGGATAGGACTGTTCTTTTCTGCAGGGAGCTCCTTGTGCCCAGGAACAGAGGAGGGGAGAGAGTACCCCCAAGCATTCCACCATGCAGACAGATAGGAAGTAGTCAAGCAAAGGATTCAGTGGAAATGGGAGCAATTTCTTCTTTTTCTGCAGGAATCCAGATGTTCATGTTAATAGAGAGGGCTTGGGGGCGCCTGGGTGGCTCAGTGGGTTAAAGCCGCTGCCTTCGGCTCAGGTCATGATCCCAGGGTCCTGGGATCGAGGCCCACATCGGGCTCTCTGCTCGGCAGGGAGCCTGCTTCCTCCTCTCTCCTCTCTCTCTGCCTGCCTCTCTGCCTACTTGTAATCTCTCTCTCTGTGTCAAATGAATAAATAAAAAAAAAATAGAGAGGGCTTGGGATTCTCAGGCTCTAGAATGCAATGATGCAAACCCCTTCTTCACCTTTCCTGGGATGACAGGGAGCTCTCAGAGCTGGACTGACCCTTGGTAGAACAGGAGATTTCATTTTGCTCCACTGCCGCCCCTGCCCTCACCTGCCACTAACTCAGGAAAGGGTCAAGACCGGGGCACGACCCAGCCGTAAGCCGACACTGCCACAAACCCCCTCAGCCTCTTGTTTGGGATTTTCCCCCCACTTCTTTTCATCAGTGCCCCACCTGGGAAGAAGATATCTGTGCACCTTTACCTGGGCTTTGGGAGGTCCAGGAAGGACATCAAGAACAGTTAGTTCTCAGATACCAGGNCTTTTTTTTTTTTTTTTTAAAGATTTTTTTTAAAGATTTTTATTTATTTATTTGACACAGAGAGAGAGATTACAAGTAGGTAGAGAGGCAGNGTTTTTACACCATCAGAGGCTCTGCCAGGCATGTGACATGCTTGAGTTCACAGAGCTCTCTCAATNCCCACTTCTTTTCATCAGTGCCCCACCTGGGAAGAAGATATCTGTGCACGTTTACCTGGGCTTTGGGAGGTCCAGGAAGGACATCAAGAACAGTTAGTTCTCAGATACCAGGTTTTTACACCATCAGAGGCTCTGCCAGGCATGTGACATGCTTGAGTTCACAGAGCTCTCTCAACAGCCTGATGGTGCAGAGAGACCAATATCCTCATTTGTCAGAGGAGGTCACTGTGGCTCACGTATCCAGGACACACAGAAAGGACAAGGCAGAGCTGGCATTGACGCCCAGTCTTCTGATTCCAGAGTCCATGCCTCTATAATGTCTATTGGTTCACTAAACATTCTTTTTTTTAAGATTTAGCAATATTTTTATTGCTAAAATAAATAGATAGAGAGAGAGATCACAAGTAGGCAGAGAGGCAGGCAGAGGGNTAGCCCGATGGTGCAGAGAGACCAATACCCTCATTTGTCAGAGGAGGTCACTGTGGCTCACGTATCCAGGACACACAGAAAGGACAAGGCAGAGCTGGCATTGACGCCCAGTCTTCTGATTCCAGAGTCCATGCCTCTATAACGTCTATTGGTTCACTAAACATTCTTTTTTTTTTAAGATTTTATTTATTTGACAGAGAGAGAGAGATTACAAGTAGGTAGAGAGGCAGGCAGAGAGAGAGGGAGAGGAGGAAGCAGGCTCCCTGCTGAGCAGAGAGCCTGATGTGGGCCTCGATCCCAGGACGCTGAGATCATGACCTGAGCTGAAAGCAGAGGCTTTAACCCACTGAGCCACCCAGGCGCCCTTCCCCCCACTTCTTTTCATCAGTGCCCCACCTGGGAAGAAGATATCTGTGCACCTTTACCTGGGCTTTGGGAGGTCCAGGAAGGACATCAAGAACAGTTAGTTCTCAGATACCAGGTTTTTACACCATCAGAGGCTCTGCCAGGCATGTGACATGCTTGAGTTCACAGAGCTCTCTCAACAGCCTGATGGTGCAGAGAGACCAATATCCTCATTTGTCAGAGGAGGTCACTGTGGCTCACGTATCCAGGACACACAGAAAGGACAAGGCAGAGCTGGCATTGACGCCCAGTCTTCTGATTCCAGAGTCCATGCCTCTATAACGTCTATTGGTTCACTAAACATTCTTTTTTTTAAGATTTAGCAATATTTTTATTGCTAAAATAAATAGATAGAGAGAGAGATCACAAGTAGGCAGAGAGGCAGGCAGAGGGAGGAGGAAGCAGGCTCCCTGCCTAGCAGAGAGCCCGATGCGGGCCTCCATCTCAGGACCCTGAGATCATGACCTGAGCCGAAGGCAGAGGCTTTAACCCACTGAGCCACCCAGGCACCCAGTTCACTAAACATTCTTGAGCACCTACTATGAGCCAAGCACCGTGGACACAGTAGCACATTGACAGCTCAAGTCCTGCCCTCTTGTCACTTTCCAGGAGGGCAGAGGCTGTATATAGATAAACACACATATTTCCTAACATCAGGGAGCAGTGAGTGCCTCAAGAAGATACAGCAATTCACGGCCACAGAGGGATGGAGGTGCCTGTTTCCCCTAAGGTGATCAGAAAGGCTTCTGTGAGGAAGAGAATTTGATTAGAGATCTTAGCAAAGGAGTGAGCCATGCAGATGAGTTTGAAGAGAGAAGACAGTCTGTGGAGCTAAACCCAGCATGCAGATTATTTTTTTAATTGAAGTCTAGTTGGCACACAATGTGACATTAGTTCAGGGGTAACACATAGCGGTTGGACAACTCTGTATGTTATGCTATGTTCATTCCAAGTGTAACTCCCATCCGTTACCAAACAATGCTACTCTGCTATCATGATACCGTTGACTATGTTGCCTGTGCTGTACCTTTCATCCCTGTGACTTATAACTGGAAGTCTGTACCTCCAACGCCCCTTCACCCATTTACCCCCTTCCCCTTCCCTGCTCTGGGAACAGTCCTTTCTCTGTGTTTATGGGTCTGTTTTTGTTTTGTTTTTTTAGCTTTATTTATTTAAGTAATCTCTACACCCACCATGTGGCTCGAACTCACGACCCCGAGATAAAGAGTCACATGTTCTTCTAACTGAGCCAGTCAGACCCCCTCATTGTGGTTTTGATTTGCATTTCCCTGATGATGCGTGATGTTGAGCATCTTTTCATGGGTCTATTGGCCATCTGGAGGATGTCTTCTTTGGAAAAATGTCTGTTCGGGTCCTCTGCCCATTTTTTTGGTCAGATTTTTTGCTCTTTTGATGTTCGGTTGTATAAGTACTTTATATATTTTGGGTATTAACCCCTTTTCAGATATATCATTTGCAAATATCTTTTCCTATACAGTAGGTTGCCTTTTTGTTTTGTTGATTTTCTTCACTGTTTTGTTGGTTTTCTTCACTGTGAAAAAGCTTTTTATTTTGGTATAATCTCAATAGTTTATTTTTGCTTTTGTTTCCTTGGTCTTAGGAGATATACCTAGAAAAATATTGCTAAAGCAGATATCAAAGAGATTACTGCCTATGTTTCCTTCTACGAGCTTTATGATTTTGGGTGTTAAGTTGGGGTCCTAATCCATTTTGAGTTTATTTTTGTGTATAGTTTCAGAAAGTGGCCCAGTTTCATTCTTTTGCATGTAGCTGTCCAGTTTCCCAGAACCATTTATTGAAGAGACTGTCTTTTCACTATTGTATATCCTTAGAATGTAGGTTTTTAAAAATCTTGTTTCACGTGGTATTAGGCAAGGCTTATCTCATAACCAGATCCTCCCAATTTCTGATTCCTGTGGCAATCCAGAGTTAAGTCCTTTGGTGTCCCCCATCCTCACCTCCCCAACACATGACATCCAGTATGGCTTCTGTGTGCAGCAACCCCCTGGATTTCCAACACCGAATGGTGCTGTCCAGGCGAGAGGTTCTGAAAAAAAGTCTCTTCCGCCGCGCAGAGGAGCTTGGGACCTGAAAGGAGTTCTTTTCCCCCATAGGATGATGAAGCCTGTGCCAGGACATCTCACCCCAAACTCTCCCTATTCCTTGACCTCCAAGCTAAAGGTATTTAGAAAGCATATGACAGGAAACTCATTTCATTCGTTTAATCAATCGGCAGCTCTAGGGATGCCTGGGTGGCTCAGTCGGTTAAGTGTCTGCCTTCCACTCAGGTCATGATCCCGGGGTCCTGGGATCGAGTCGCACATTGGGCTTCTTGTTCAGCAGGGAATCTGCTTCTCCCTCTCCCTCTGCCTCTCCCCCTGCTTGTGCTCTCTCTCTCTCTCTCTCTCTCTCTCTCTTTCTGTCAAATAAATAAAATCCGTTTTTAAAAAAAATCAGCAGCTCTAACACTGTCAGTCACCCACGAGGTTCTGGCACAGTCATACCTACTATCAAGGGCTGCTGGTCAGTGCCCATGCCAAGCAGTTGCAAAAACTTTTCCTACTAAAATTTCTAGTCCTGTTCTTTACCTCTCCTCTGTCTGCCCTTCAGTCTCCTTTCTCTCCAGTTCATGACTTTGTAGATTTGGGCCTGCCCAACATCTCCTCCAGCTCTTCCTGAAAGAGTGGGTGGCACATTCCACAAATTAATTGACTGGTACATTTTTTAAATTTCAGGGTCATGAAAAGTTGAGGAATTGACATGAATGCCATCCAATATGCCACCCATACTGAATGCTGTGTGTTAGGGAGTGGGGACAGAGGACCCCCAAAGAACACAGCCCTGGATTTTCAAAGGAAGTTGGGAGGATTTGGTTATAAGATAAACACTTGGTAAGGATGCCTGGGTGACTCAGTGGGTTAAGCCTCTGCCTTCGGCTCAGGTCATCATCTCAGGGTCCTGGGATTGAGCCCCACATTGGGCTCTCTGCTCAGCAGGGAGCCTGCTTCCTTCTCTCTCTCTGCCTGCCTCTCTGCCTACTTGTGATCTGATCTCTCTCTCTGTGTCAAATAAATAAATAAAATCTTTTTTTAAATCTTAAAAAAGAAGATAAACACGTGGTAGACTCAAAGTCCTCTTCTAAAACCATGTGAAACAAAAATTTAAACACAGGCTTGAACCCACAACCTGGAGATCAAGACCTGGGCTGAGATCAAGAGTCCGACGCTTATCTGACTGAGCCACCCAGGCACCCCAGAACAAAACTTTTTTAAAGATTTTATTTATTTATTTGACAGAGAGAGACACAGCGACAGAGGGAGCACAAGCAGGGGAGTGGGAGAGGGAGAAACAGACTTCCCACAGAGCAGGGAGCCCAATATGGGGCTCGATCCCAGGACTCTGGGATCATGACCTGAGCTGAAGGCAGACGCTTAACAACTGAGCCACCCAGGCACCCCCAGAACAACATTTTTTAAAGTCTGCATTCTAATACTTTACTGTCTGGCTCGGTCAGGGGAGGGGAGTTGTAGCATGTGACTCTTGATCTCAGGATCATGAGTTCAAGAGCCCTACGTGGGGTATAGAGATTACTAAAATAAATAGATTTCAAAAAATATGCATTCTAAGAAAATACAATGGGGAATTCATAGATAATCATAAATTGGAGGAGTCTCAGAAGACACAAATACTAAACACAATGTGAGATTCTAGATGACATTTTGGAATAGAAAAGGGACATTCGTGGAAGAACTGATAAACCTAAATGAAGTCAGTAGTCAGTAGTGTTGTACCAATGCTAATGTTGAATCATTGTCCCATGATTTTGCAAGATGTTCTCATGAGAGAAAGCTAGGTGAAGGGTAAGCAAAGCCTCTCTGTACTCTGCAACTTCTTTGCACTTCAGAACGTATTTCAAAATTTATAATTTTTTAAAAGACTCTTCAGATACCTGCCATTTTTAATCTTCCTCTGTATCATTTCACTGCATGAGAGCTTTTAATCAGATAATAAAAGGTGCTTCTGAAACTCTTTAACATCATTTCCCTCATTAATTACCTTAAACCACAGCTCTGTGGTGTCGTAATTATTGACCACTCCTATGTGACCTTCCCCTGAGCCCTCTTCGCGGTAGGATGGCTTATAGGCAAAAAGTGAGGCCACTCCTGGAACCTCTTAGAACCATCTAGCTTGCATCTAGGTCAACTTCTAATTTCAGTTTCGGCATCAGAGAGATGGGTAGAGACAAGACATACAGCTAAACATCCTATCATGCCCAGGATAGATCCCACACACACACACATAAAGAATTTTCCAGCCCAAACATCAATAGCTGAGAAACCCTACCACAGCCCCCCTACCCCATATTTTCTCTCTTGCAGGAGAGCAAGTCAGACGACAAGAAGAACTCAAAGCCCCTTAAAACACTTTCTCATGAATGCCAGGTTCCCCAGTGAGTCAGTCTCATGAGGACCCTCTCAACGCAGTTCTAGGGTCAGGCAAAAGTAACGTAAGCTACTTTTCAGGTGGATTCAGTCCTGCTTCCTCCCGCAGAAGTAGGAGTAGATGCCAAGAGAAACTGGAGATATATAATCCCATAACCAAGCCTTCACCCCTCTTCCAGGACCCGCCCTAACCAGTCTCTCTGGGACTTAAACAAGAGCATGGGCCCCACCTCCATCCTGCCCTGTGCCTGGGACCTGGTGTGTCAAGTTCCCCAGGACCTTCAGGCACTTCCTCCCTCACCTCCATGGGAAAAACAGACGCGGTGTATACCCACGGACCTGTGTGGGGCACCCACACTTCCACCTAGCCTCGGACTATTGACCTCGGGGGCTCTCTCCACTACCCTAACTCCTAGGACTGAAGTTCTAGCCTAGATCCAGACTTTTGCAACCTGCCCTTCTGATCTGGCCAGTGTCTGGGGGCAGGAACCCGGAGCAAACACAGCTGGTGGGGTTGAGGAGAGCAGGGGGAAGACTGTATAGGCAGAAGTCAGCAGGGGAGTCGTTCAAATCTGAGGTCCAGGGGTGCCGGCTGGCTTGATGGGGAGAGCATGAAACTCTTGACCTCAGGGTTATGAGTTCAAGTCCCACGTTGAGTATAGAGATTACTTAAAATCTTTAGGGCTCCTGGGTGGCTGGCTCAGTTCGTTAAGCATCAGACTCCTGATTTTGGCTCAGATCATGATCTCAGGACCTTGAGATCGAGCCCCACATCAGGCTCCATGCTGAGTGTGGAGCCTGCTTGGGATTCTTTTTCTCCCTCTCCCTCTGCCCCTCCTTGCCCACTCACATTCTCTCTGCTCTCTCTCTAAAATAAAATAAAATCTTAAAAATAAAAACCCTAATCTGAGGTCCATTCTCCTCCACTTCCCCCAAATCCTCACTCAACCTCAGCCCACTGTAGTCTAACTCATGGAGTCGTGAAAGATAAAGAGGGACTCCCAGAAAGCCGGGAAGAGATGGTGACTGAGAAAGACTTACAGGGAGAGGGAAGCAGAGAGAAAGAGAAAAACCACAGTGAGAATTAGAGACAGAGCAGAGGTTGGAGACCCAGAAAGGCAGAGGGTGAGAGAACAAGAGAGACGGAGACATAAGAGGGGCCAAAAGATCCAGAGGCAGAAGCAAAGTGAGACACACAGAATTTCAGAGACAAACCGCAAGAGACAGAGAATGGGAGAATTCCAGCCCAGAACAGGAAGGAATTTGCCTGGGGTCACATGACCAGTCAGGGGCAGAAATGAACTTGAACCCAGAGAAATAGAGGGAAGTGACCTAAACACCAAGAAGACCCTGCCCCAATCCCTGGATCATTTTGCTGAGCCCCAAAACCCCAGATCAGACCCCAAACCAGACCCAAATGGCAAAAAAAAAAAAAAGGAAATTTGGGGGCACCTGGATGGCTCAGTTGGGTAAGCCTCTAACTCTTGATTTTGGCTCATGAGATGGAGGCCAGCATCAAGTTCATGCTGGGCATGGAGCCTGCTTCAGATACTCCCTCTCTCTCTCCCCTTCCCCTGCTCACGCTCTCTCTGTCTCTCTCCCAAATAAATAAATACAATCTTTTTTAAAAAATGGAAAAGATTTTGCCCTACTGCAGGGCAAAGGGCCACTACTGACCACAGTAAGGAGAGCAGGGGTCAGCCTCAAAGAGGCCACTGGAGGGCTCCCAAGGGGTGGTACCCACCCGAGGCATCACTCCAGCTGGCCGCGAGCCCCAAGCCACCCGCAAGGTAAAGCAAGCGAATGGAAGGGATTAAAACTCATTGGGAAAACTAGAGGCGGGGGGCAGGGTGTGGATAGAGATGATTTAAGGGCAGCCCCCACCCCCCAGGCATAGGCAGAGCTGCAGGGCACAGAACTGGAGCAGATCACACTTCCACTGCCCCAGAAGCTCAGCAGGTAAACGGCCAGGTGCAGGTCACAGAGGAGGATGGCTCCCAAGAGAGGGGTCACCGGCTTCACCTCCCTGTCGCTAAGACTGCCTGGGCTCTCCCTTGTCATCTCCTCCAAGAGTTCTCAAGGTCCCTGGGCTTCTTTCTGGGGCTTTCTCTGGCTCTGTGTTCATTCATTCGACCAGGTTTCAGAGCCCGCCGCGGGGCTGGGCACCGGCTCCTCGGTACCGGTGTTTGCCCAGCAGGTGGCATCTCTCTGTGCACCGAGCCCTGGGCTCCGAACCCCTGATTCTTCTCCCTCTGCCTCTGCTCCCTTCTCTCTCTCCGTCTGTCTTGGTCTCTGTCTCTGCGTGTCTGTGTCTGTCGCTCTCTCTCTCTCCCTCAGTCTCTATTTAGCTCTGTCTCTGTTTCCTGCCCTTTCTCTTTCAGCGTCCGTCTGTATGTCTCTCAGGAAGTATGTGTTTCTCTATCTCTCCATCTCTCTCTTCTGTCTTTCTCTAACTCTGTGTCTTCATTTGTCTGTCTCTGGCCCTGTGTGTCTCTATCTCTTACCACGGTCTCTGTGGGAGATCTGGTCTCATGATAGCTGATGATTGACAGGCAGACAGATAGGTGATAGGTGGACATCTGTAGATACTCGGATATCTCACTTGGGTTTTTGGTATCCCTCATTATCTCCACGTGTCTCTCTCTGTCTCTCTTCTGTTGCTGTCTCTCTTACTGTCGCTCTCTCTGCATTTTGACTGTCTCTGCCTCTGTTGTCTGCCCGTCTCCGTGTGTGTCTTCTCTGTCTCCCTCCCTGCCTCCTCATTTCTCTTCCCTCATCCCCTGGCCTTTCCTGTCCCCACCTCCTTTCTTCTCTTAGCCTGCCCTCACTTCCCGGGCCCCGGGAAGGCAGGTCCCAGGAGATGCGGAGTGAAGGGGTCCCACTCCCTTCCCAGTCCTGCCCTTTCCCACTCTGCCCCCCAGATGCCTGCAGCTGCTTTCACCATGGACACTCTGAGCATAGCCATCTTGCTCGGGCTCCTGGCTCTCACCAGTCTGCTCCTGATCCTCAGTTCAAGGGGCAAGGGCCGGATGCCCCCAGGCCCCAGGCCCCTCCCCTTCCTGGGAAACTTGCTGCAGCTTCGCTCCCAAGACATGCTGACCTCTCTCACCAAGGTGCAAGGACCTAGGCTTGGAGGAGGGGGGAGGGATTGGGGGAGGGGTCTCAAGGCCCCAGACCTCCCCCCACCCCGGTGACATCTGTCTTCCTACACCCAGCTGAGCAAGGAGTATGGCTCTGTGTACACAGTGCACCTGGGGCCCAGGCGCGTGGTGGTCCTCAGCGGGTACGAAGCTGTGAAGGAGGCCCTTGTGGACCAAGGGGAGGAGTTTAGTGGCCGTGGTGACTACCCTGTCTTTTTCAACTTCACTAAGGGCAATGGTAAGCCTGCCCCCCACCCCCTCCACCCCAAGTCATTCCACGCTGAGGGAGGGGATAAGGGTAGGAGACTGTCCTCCCAATTTTAGTGACTCTCGGGGCTCCTGATCTCACCAATGACACTAGCTAGGATGGAGCCAGACAGTGCTAGTCTAGGTAGAATCTGTTCCACCTTCCCCATCCCCACATCCCACCACCATCTTGAAATGCACTTCCACACCAATACCCACTTCCATCCAATTCCCAACCCCATTCTCATCCCAATTCCTATCTCTAGCCTAACCACATCATCAAATTTCCATCTCAGTCAAGTGGCCAAATTACCTGGTCCAGCCCACGTTGCCCACCTCAACCCAGTCCTCATCAACCCTACCTCCTCCATGTTCCCCATTCCAACTTCAACTTCATCTTCATCTGCAACACTGATTCATCTCCCCCCCTCCATTCCCATTATGAGCCCTCTCCCAGTCCCCACGTTAAACTCCGTTAACAACCCTATCCTAACCCTCCCGTCGGACTGAACTCCACCATCACTTTCCTCCCCCACCCTACCTTCTAACTCGATCACCTACTGAGGTCTTCAGTCCCCAGTTCCATTTTCTTTTTTTTTTTTTTCTAAGATTTTATTTATTTATTTCACAGCAGGAGAGAGATCACAAGGAGGCAGAGAGGCAGGCAGAGAGAGAGGGGGAAGCAGGCTCCCCGCTGAGCAGGGAGCCCGATGCAGGCCTCGATCCCAGGACCCTGAGATCATGACCTGAGCCGAAGGCAGAGGCTTTAACCCACTGAGCCACCCANTGTCGGACTGAACTCCACCATCACTTTCCTCCCCCACCCTACCTTCTAACTTGATCACCTACTGAGGTCTTCAGTCCCCAGTTCCATTTTCAACCCTAATCAGACTACCATCGCCAGAACCAACCCTGGCACATATCTACCCAAGCCAAAGCTCAAGCTCAACCCCAATCTACCAGTCCTTCCCATTCTTCACAACTCCATTCCCATCAGCGACCTCAAACCCAATTTATCATGAATCCCACAATCCCCCCTCATGCTCCATTGTCATCCCCATCCCAATCCAAACCCAGACCCACCTATCCAGCAACTCACATCAACTCCAAACCTTTTCTATCTCAACATCCTGTCCTCCTTATGTGTGGGAATCACCCAGTCTTGTGGTTTTCTTTTTCTTTAACATTAATCTTTTATTCAAAAGAAGCCATATGACAGGGCCCAGTAAATGACAAAGGAGAGAGAGAAAGAGTAAGTTGGCAGAAAGTTGCTCTGGTTGAAAGGGAGATCCTGGAGACTTGCTCCTTGAACTATTCGTCTCCCCCTAAAAAAAACCCCAGGGCTCTCCCCTGTCCTCAGCTGCTCCAGAATTTGGAAGTAAAGAGCTCTGGTTAAAAGCAAAAACCCACCTATTGTGTATTGGATACACTTTCCACCTTCATGTTCCCTTCCTGGGCTTGATCTTATGACCTCACCTGTCCAGGTACAGGTGGCTTAGACAAGTGGCTGGCTTCCTCTCTCTGACCCTGAATCAGCTATCATGAGGAAGTTGTTACAAGTCAATGAAATAATGCAGACACTAAAAAGCAATCACTGAGATTTTTTTCTTCTTCAGCATCTAGTTCTTTGCTTGCTCCAGGGAAATTACAGATAAACACATCAGAGACCTTAGCCTACTGTAGCCCATCAACAGACTATAACCACCTACAGTGGTCAGGGCTGGGTTGGGGGATGCAAGGGAAACTGTGGGAGCCCAGAGGAAACACCTGAGTCAGGCAGGGAGGGAGGGCCAGCGAGGGCTTCCTGGAGGAAAGGACCTCTAAATTGAGACCTAAAAGATGAAGGTCAGGAGCAGACAGAAGGTGAACAGTGTTGTGGAAGAAAGACCAGCCCATGCAAAGACACTGAGAACAGGGAAAGAGAACGGGGTCTGTCTTGTTCCTGGATGAGGTCCCAATGTCTCAGTGTTTATTTCTCCTGCTTTTCTCCCTTATTTGAGCTTTCATTAATTAATAAGCAATCATCAGTTCCTCCCACATGGTAAGCTTCGTGCTGAGCAATGCTAAGGACACAGTGGTGACCAAGAGAGCTCCTCCCTCCCTCCACTTCCACCCCCACCTTCACAGCTTAGAGAAGGAGATAACCTGATGGCCCCGCTGTGATAATCCAGAGTGATCAGGTCCGTGAGAGGGAAACAGAGGCAGAGGGATCAAGACTATGGTGACGAAGTCCAGGGCCGTGTGGAAGCTCAGAGGTAGCACCTGACCGAGGCTGGAGGGTTAGGTAAGACTTCCCAGTAGGGGGCATCAGGTGCTGGAGGGTTAGGTAAGACTTCCCAGTAGGGGGCAGATTCCAAGTTCTCAGTCTCTCTCCCAGCAGACAGGAGGAAAGGGGCCTCGGATGGCAGTAGTCCTGGGGAAAGTCATCAGTTGGGCCGGCCCCTCCCCTCTCTCCAGGCATCGCCTTCTCCAACGGGGACCGGTGGAAGGTCCTGAGGAGGTTCTCTGTTCAGATTCTGCGGAACTTCGGGATGGGGAAGAGGAGCATTGAGGAGCGGATCGTGGAGGAAGGCAGCTTCCTGCTGGAAGAGCTAAGGAAAACTGAAGGTTGGGGTCCCGGAACGCAGTAGATACCCCTAACTCACAGCCATCCTACTTAGGGGTCAGGACTGCCTAATAATCTAGACACAAACTCAAAATCCTTGGAGGCTCCCCACTTGGCCCGCGGTGAGAATGGCGCCCCCTGGAGGTGAATCGGCTTCCCGTGGGCGTTCCCGGAGGTAGGACGACCCGATAGTTATGTGGTGGCCACTCTGTTGAGCGGTCTCTATGTGGTTTTTTTTTTTTTTTTTTAAATTT
>LNAC01000161.1:373839-389448 GCA_002007465.1 Ailurus styani
TGAGCGGAGAGCCCGATGCGGGCCTCGATCCCAGGACCCTGGGATCATGACCCGAGCTGAAGGCAGAGGCTTTAACCCACTGAGCCACCCAGGCGCCCATTCGTTCCCATTTTAAATACCCAGAAACTGGCTTGCCCAAGATCACAGAACTAGTAACGGCCGAGTCGGAATTCGAATCCATGAACTCGCATCGGCCAGATCCTCTTTGGCCCCGGATTTACTTAAAGCATCTTTCCCAGACTTTTGGACAGGCTGGCTGTGACGCCTCCAATATTAGCTTCGTATGCTTTTGTCCGAGAATTTGCGACTGGAGCCCCTCGCCCCATCTTACCTCGCCGCTCCTCCGCACCCTCCCACCCCGCAGGTCGCCGACTGTGCCTGGGCGAGTCGCTGGCGCGCATGGAGCTCTTCCTCTACCTCACCGCCATCCTGCAGAGCTTCTCGCTGCAGCCGCTGGGGGCGCCCGAGGACATCGACCTGACGCCGCTCAGCTCCGGGCTCGGCAACTTACCGCGGCCTTTCCAGCTGTGCCTGCGCACGCGCTGACCGCCCCCCGCCCCCGCCCCCGGGTCGTTCCGCTGGGCCCCCAACCCTTTCGCTCACGCGCTCGCTTCCCCGCACCTGGGCCTGCCGTCTGCCCAACCTCCAGTCCCCATCTTGACCTGGTCTGCGCCCCCAGAGGCAGAGAAACGCGAGGGGAAGGGGAAGAGCTTGCCTCGTTCTATTGCGCGCCCCTTTGGGGGCTGTTCTTATCATTTTCTAATAAAGTATCTTTATAAAGGATTCAGACCTGCCTGGGCTGAATTACAGGGAGGAGGGCAGCCCCCGAGGATGGGGAGAAGGAATGTCGGGCTGCAAAAGAGACACCGAACTGACTAGTTCTACCCTCGCCCTTAGAGTGGCTAGAAATGGGGAGAAATTACTTCCTGGGGGAAGAGCCGGACGGCAGCCGGACGACAGTGAGGCAGAGAAACCAAGGCAGAGAAAGAGACAGAAGCCCGGAGATACACAGAACGGGTCTGCAAGAGAGGCAGGCTGCCGTTTGGAGACAGAGATGGAATCAGGGAGAACGGGACAGACCGGGAGACAGATACGGAGACTGAGAAATAACACTAATACACAGTGCTTCCTGTTCACTCTAAACGCCTCCATTTAAAACTCCCTATTAGACGAAGAAGCATTATACACTTTTTAAAAGATGTTATCTGTTTATTTGAGAGAGAGGCGCAGCAAGAGAGAACATGAGTGGGGAGGAGAGGGAGAAGCAGACTCCCCACTAAGCAGGGAGCCCAACGTGGGGCTCGATCCCAGGATCCCAGAATCATGACCTGAGCCGAAGGCCAACGCTCAACAGACTGAGCCACCGATGCGTGCCACATTATACACTTTTAGAGACTTGGAAAGTTGAAATGACTTGTCCCAGATCACCCAGCTGGAAGTGGGCAGGGCTGGGAACAGAACTCAGACCCCAACACTGCTCTCTTCCACGTCACAAGTCAGAGACACAGAGGAAAGCAGAGGGTACAGGGACGGAGAAATGGGGAGACAGAGAGGAGAGATAAAGAAACAGAAATGGCCAGAGAAGAAGCGCAATGAAGGGGAGAAGTAAGGCTATTCAGAATATTCTCTGTCTTGCAATCCCTCCCTTTGGGGTGGGGACGGCAGTCCGGGCATGGGGCCTCTCAGCCTGGGACTGGATTTGTCAGCTTGTCATCCTGCTGACAGAAGCTTTTCTCAATGAACTGGGCGTCTTCAGCTCCACGGGGCCAGAGCCAGAGTCAGGCAGAGCAGTGGCGGCCCCCCAGCCATGGGCGGAGGTGGCCCGGGTGAGCCTACCCTAAATGGGGTCTCCCCAAGGCCATCCAGAAGCCGGGATGTGCTCTGCTGAGACTTATAGGCGGTCCCCACACCAGGCGTCGGCTCCTTAATCCCCACGCTGTTCCCATCACAGGTCTACCACAGAGCCTGCCCCAAGGGCCCGGGCAGGGACAGGGAGGTGGAGGGAGACAGGGAGAGACTCCAAGGTCCTGAGGAAGAAAGGAGGTAGGCCCGGGAAGAGACAGCAAAGACAAACACATGGAAGTACTAAAAAAAGAGATGGAGAGAGATAGGAGAGACAGAGAGATGCAGAGAGACAGAAGGGAGAGATCCTGAAAACCAAGCCTGGGAGTGAGACAGAGAGACAGGGAGGTACTGACAGGAAGGGAGAGACAGCTGCCCGGACAGAAGGAAGACAAGGAGATTCTAAAGCAGAGCTAGAAATTGAGAGGGACAGACATGAAGACAGAGATCTGAGAGCAGAAGGAAAAGGGAACTAGAGAGACAGGAGCCGTAAAAGATGAGACAGACGCGGAGGAGACAGTCACAAGGATTCTGCAAAAGACAGAGATGGGGGAAAATAGAGTCTGAGTTAAAGACAGAAACAGAAATCGGGATAAAGAGAGTCATGCATTCGCTCTACAAACGTTTGCTGAGCATCCACTGTGTGCTGAGCACTGTTTTAGTGCTGGGGATACAGGAGCGAACGGGACAAATGCCAGCTCTTGAAGAGACCCAGAGAGAGCGGCTCATCCGAGAGCCTGACACAGTGGGCTGGGGTGGCACCCGGGGAGGGCACACCGGCCAAGCCCCCCCTGTCTGTGGAGTCAGCACCCTAGACCAGGGCCCCTGCCCCACACCCACTGCCCGTCACCAGGGTTCCTGGACGGAGAAAGCCTGACAGGTCAGGAGACCCAGGGCAGAGATAGAGGGCAGGGAGACGAGGAAGGAGCAGATGAAGGGAAAGAGAAACTGAGAGGGATACAGACAAGAATAGAAGCAGGCAGAATAAAACAGGTGGAGAGAGAGAGAGAGATGAACAAAGAAACACAGAGGAAGATGCTGAGAGATGAAACAAAGATAGAGACAGAGACCCTGAGAGACACTCCCACAGACAAGGCCAGTCCCAGAAGCTGCGCCGCCCCCACCCTCTCGCCAGCTCTGGGCCCTGTGCCAGGCACCTGGCGGAAGGCTGGATCCGGCCAGGCAGGGGTCCGCGAGAGGGTGGGCCGCCTTCCTGAACAGTGTACCGGTACAGGATACACGGTCCCGAGAGCAAGGGCATGGAAGTGGCAAGGGCTCAGGCGTCTGTCCCTGGGAATCACAAGCACAGGGCCCAGGAGAGCCAGGCTAATGGGTGTATCACCAGGGGTGTTTTTAGAAGTGTATTTGGAAGACAGGAATGTATTTAGGAATCGGAAGCTATAGGGTACAGCATTCAGGGGGTCACGGGCCCCAAGGTGGCCAGGGGATACAGAAACCCGCATCTGCAGGGCAAGGAAGATGGACCCCAAGGACCCAAAGGCTCAGTAGGGTGCGCCTGTTGGGCAGGTGTATTGACATGGAAATGCTAGTGCAACGAAGCTGCCAAATAGGGCAGGGTGCACCTGGCCCAACAGTGACAGAGCTGGGGGGCTGGGTGGAGGCCTTGGGTGGGGGAACCTGCAAAATGAGCAGCCTGGAGACGCCCACCTCTCCCACTCCCAGTATCTGCCCTGGCTCCGCCCAAGACCCAGAGGGAATCAAATAAAGGCAAAGGGGGGCAGGCGTGGAGGTTAGAGGGCATGATGTTCACGGGCATCACGGCGCTGCTGCTGCTGCTGCTCCTGCTGCTGGCCCTAGCCAGGCGGGGTTGGGGTGCCCAGGGCACTCAGAGTCGGGGAGCCCTACCCCCAGGGCCTACGCCACTCCCACTGCTGGGGAACCTGCTGCAGCTGGAGTCTGGACGCCTGGACCGTGCGCTCATGGAGGTAGCCCCGACAGTGGGTCAGGGGGCTGGAAGTCCTGGTTCTCTGACTGAAGACAGCTAAGGGCTCTGACCCCATGAGTCCTGAGGAGGGTTGAGGGACCTAGAGTCCTGTGTTTCAGGAAAGAAGGAGACTAGGGGTGGGAGCTGGGAGCCTGGATATCTGCTTGAAGGAGAGGGGCAGTGGGCCTGAGTTCCTGGTTCCTGGCAGAGCCGCCCCGGGATCCCTCCCTCCCCACACCCCCCATTCCCACCGACGCCGGGGTCCCGAGGGAGGAGGAGCCCGGAGTGAGAATTCAGGTCGCGGGAGGGGGAAAGGGGTGCCGAGAGGTCTGCTCTCCTGGTTCAAGGTGGGGAGAAGACTACCGAGGGTCCAGACGCCTAGTTTGAGGGTGCTGAGGGCTCGGGCCCTGGTCTTGCAGATCCCGAGGGAAGAGGGAGCTGGGGGCCTGGAGTCCTGCAGAGGAAGGAGGTGCGGATCTGACCTCCACCGTCAGTAATGAGGATGGGGACTCGGGGGTCAGAAGGAAGAGGCGGGGGCTCTAGAGAGGAGGAGGGGGTCAGGGGCCCCGACCAGGACCCGCTGAGCATCCGCTCCGCGTAGCTCTCTGGCCGCTGGGGCCCAGTGTTCACGGTGCGGCTGGGCCCGCGCCCTGCAGTGGTGCTGTGCGGCTACTCAGCGCTGCGGGACGCGTTAGTGCTGCAGGCGGATGCCTTCTCCGGCCGCGGGGCCATGGCTGTTTTCCAACGCTTCACTCGCGGAAATGGTGAGTCCCAGGCGGCGGAAGTACTGGCCTGGACCACCCAGTTTGAGCGATAAAGGGCGGGGCCAGGGATGGGGCGGGGCCAAATGAGAAGCTCAATGAAGGCAAAGAGCGAGGTGGGGCGGAGCTAAAATGTAGGGTCCTAATTGTGGGGGCTGGTTCCTGGTGCAGCCAATAGAAGGAAGAGAAGAACCCAAGAGCCAAAGCCAAAGAGAGCAAAACCTGGTCAGGCATCGAGAGCAGCCGTGGTGGGGCCAACGTGTGGATAGGGCCCGGAGGCTGGGGTTGCAACCAAGAGGTCTGGAAGGGTTGAGAGGAAGCGGGTTCCAAAACCGGACGGGGCCAGGATGGGGCGTGGCCAACTCCCCAGCCCGCCCCTTCTCTGCCCCTCCCCTAGGCATCGTGTTTTCTAACGGGCCGCGCTGGCGGACGCTGCGCAGTTTTGCATTGGGAGCACTGAAAGAGTTCGGGTTGGGAACGCGGACCATAGAGGAGCTCATCCTGGAGGAGGCGGCTTGTCTGCTCGGCGAATTTCAAGCCATCATTGGTGCGGCCTGGACGGGAAGGGAGAGGGGCTTTTTGAGGATGTGGGCAAAGATCAAGAAGGGGCAGGGCGGAGCGCCTGGCTAGCTCAGTAGGTAGAGCCGGCGGCTGTCCATTGGGGTTGTAGGTTCCAGCCCCAAGTTTGGTGTAGAGATTACTTAAAAATAAAGTCTTTAGGGCTCAGTGGGTTAAGCCTCTGCCTTTGGCTCAGGTCATGATCCCAAAGTCCTGGGATCGAGGCCCGCATCAGGCTCTCTGCTCAGCAAGGAGCCTGCTTCCCCCTCTCCCTCTGCCTACTTCTCTGCCTACCTGTGAGCTCTCTCTGTTAAATAAATAAATAGAATCTTTTAAAAATAAATAAATAAAATCTTTAAAAAGCAAGGTGGGGGCGGGGGCGGGAAGGCATTTGTAGTGGAAGGAAGTCAGCAAGCCTAGCCACCGTGAAAAGACCCTGTCCTGTTCCCCCTCCCAGGAGCGCCGTTCGACCCCCGAGGGCTACTAGATAATGCTGTATCTAACGTTATCTGTTCGGTGGTCTTCGGGAACCGCTATGGCTATGAGGACCCAGAGTTCCTGAGGCTCCTGGACCTCTTCCATGACAACTTCCGCATCATGAGTTCCAGATGGGGCGAGGTGAGAGGCCCAGACTCAGTCCCTCCCTCCTACGCCAAACCTAGAGTACATAGACCTACCAACCTCGGATCATTAGATCGAGTCTTAGACTCTTGGAAGGGAAGAGTTCTAAAACTTAGAACATCAAAGTCCTGGTGCAGTCTCCCTGCACGGGAAATAGTGGACTTGTTCAAGGTCCTGCTGCGGTCTTGTACCCCCTAGATGTACAACATTTTCCCCTCCCTCCTTGACTGGCTCCCGGGCCCCCACCACCGAATCTTTCAAAACTTCGCGGAGCTTCGGGTCTTCATCTCTGAACAAATCAAGCGGCACCAGCAGACGCGGCAGCCTGGGGAGCCCCGCGATTTCATCGATTGCTTCCTGGATCAGATGGATAAGGTGCAGACCCCTGCTACCGTAAACCCTCCCCATGGCGCCCACCGGGCGACGCCAGGCAGCTGCAGCACCCGTCTCTGTCCGCAGGAACAGGAAGACCCGGAGAGCCATTTCCAGGAGGAGACGCTGGTGATGACAACGCACAACCTTTTCTTCGGCGGCACCGAGACCACAAGCACCACTCTGCGCTATGGGCTCCTCATTCTGCTTAAGTACCCAGAGGTGGCAGGTTCGGGAGCTGGAAAGCCTGGGGTGAGGGGGCTAGGGTGTAGGGATGGCTGGGGGCCAGGGCGTGCGCAGCTCACAGCCTCTGCCCACCCCAGCCAAAGTGCAGGCCGAGCTGGATGCCGTGGTAGGGCGGACGCGCACCCCAAGGCTGGAGGACCGCGAGCGCCTGCCCTACACCAACGCCGTGCTGCACGAGATCCAGCGCTTCATCAGCGTGCTGCCGCTGGGGCTGCCCCGTGCCCTCACCAGGGACACCCACCTACGGGGCTACTTTCTGCCTAAGGTGCCCAAGCATGGGGATTCTGTGTAGCCCTGGGAGCACCTATAGCCGAAATCATCAGCTCTGAGCAGGGGCAATGCGGAGTCACAAAGCCCTGGGAATAGGGAAAACAGGCCCACCTTTCCACTGGGTTTTAAATGGGGTCTTGGATGACTCACCGAGTCCACGGGGGTAACCCCTGTGCGCCCTCCCTGCCAGGGTACCTCTGTGATTCCTCTGCTCATGTCTTCACACCGGGACCCCACCCAGTTCAAAGACCCAGACTGCTTCAACCCCACCAACTTCCTGGACGACAAGGGCAAGTTCCAGAGCAACGATGCCTTCATGCCCTTTGCCCCAGGTCTGGGCCAGGGAGGGAGGGGACAAGGCTGGGCAGGCCCCGGGGTGCGTGGTTCCCACCCTGCATCCCTGCGTCCTCAGGAAAGCGGATGTGCCTGGGCGCGGGCCTGGCGCGATCAGAGATCTTCCTCTTCTTCACCACCATCCTCCAGCGGTTCTGCCTGCTCCCCGTGGGGAGCCCCACCACCATCAACCTCACCCCGCAGTGCACGGGCCTGGGCAACATCCCCCCGGCCTTCCAGCTCCGGCTGGTGGCACGCTGAATCAGGCTCAGTGGCCCTCTGCTCACTGGCTCCCAGACCTCCTTACCCCCTTTGGTCAATAAAGACCCCGAACTGCAGATGGACAGGTCTCCCTACCCGTAAGAGGAAGTGGGAGAATCAGATGTTTGCAGCTCTGAGGTAAACTTTTATTTCTTTCTTGGCTGACAGGACTCTTCACGCCCATGCTCCTCCCAGCACCTCTTCTCCTGCCCTCTCAGTGGCAGCCTAGTCCAGAAGGTGCCATGGCCATAAGGGTTGGGGAGTCACTTCACATTCCAGGCTGGAGGAGTGGGGGGACTTGGGGCTACTGTCCCCCCAACAAACCTTCGCCAGTAAGAGGCCATGACATCCCCAACCCTCGATCCTGCATCCTGGTGGGAGGTGACAATGCCTCCTTCCAACTCTCCACATCTGAGAGAGCACAACCAAACAGGGCAAGCCACAGGGCCCCAGCTCCAGCGATGGTAGCTCCCGATACTGGCCCCTGCCCAGGTCACAACCCCAGCCCCCATCACAGGGCAGCAGACGTCTGTCCTCCTCCTTGGTCCTCAGCGTCGGACAGAGCCCTCCACATCAGGCAGGACAGAGGCAAAGCTGGAAGCAGCAGCGGTGGCAGAAAAGGAGCAGGCACCGAGACTGCTGGGCTGCTGGACCAGCAGGACGGGGCCGAAGGCTCTCCCGAAGTCAGGGCAAGCTGTCTGTCCATGCAGCTCTGCGGCTGGCCACTAGGTGGGCGTGGCTGGCTGTGACACAGGTACTTGGACACCTTTCTGTCCGGATGCTAGGGGGGTGAGACGAGAGGAGACAGGGAGTCATTAGGGAAGGGGGACAGAGGCCAAGTACATGGGAAGATGCAGGAGAGGACCGCATGCTGGGGGTGCCAGGACAGACGGCTGTCTAGGGAAGACGGCCAGAGAGGAGAAAAAAGAGGAGTCGCAAAATTTAGGAAGAGATTGACAAAGTGGGTAAGGGGACGTGAGGCCTTGTGGGGTACACGGAATAGGAAGGGCTTGAGAGAGGGGATGCCATTCGGGAAGCAGATACCTAGCTGATACTTGTCTTTGGCTGCCGCCCGCTCCTTAGCATCAAAATACCAGACAGTGATGGCGTACCTGGGGACCAGAGAAGCCCCAAAGGGCAGTTAGCCATCACTTTTCTTCAATTCCGGCCACCACATCCACAATGACCCCGCAGTTCACCTTTCTGAGCCTGATTCTGTTCCCACCTAGGCCCCTCTCGGTGCTTCACTTCCTAGCCACTCCTGGAGTCTGACAAGACTTTGCTGGCACAGAGCAGGATACGTGAGCACACTCCCACAAGTATCGGTCATACCTGGTGGCATAGGCTGGTTTCACCTCGTGCGGGTTCCGCCGATCAGACCAGAAAATGAGCAACCGATCAAAGAGGGGCTCGATGTTCGCAACCACAGGCCGGCCCTCAGGGAAGATCTGCAGCAGGCCGCCGTGCACCTGAGGGCAGGCCAGAGGATGAGGCCAGAGGCTGGCGGGTCCAGCCTGGAGCCGCTGCCTTGCACCCCCTGCCCTTATGAGCCTGCGCTCTGGACGTGGCAGCCGCACACATCACTCCCTCCCCACCGCTCAGGCTCTTAGAGTGAATGACAGCCAGAGTCTGCATCACCATGGAGCCGGGCAGGAAGCTCCTAAAGACAGGAAATGGGATTGGGGCGGGGAAGGGGGGGGTGCTCCTGGGCAGCTGGAGACAAGGAGGTGCCACTGCCCAGAAAAAGCCAGCTGGCGGGCCGGCACTGCACTGCCCCCCTGTGGGGTGAGAAGAGGAACCGGAGAATGCTAGAAGCGGAGCTGGGAGCACAAAATGGAGTGGATGCAGCCGCCTCATCCTTACTCCCACCCCCACCCTCGCCCCCCACTCCCTACCTTGACATCCCAGTTCTGATTCAGGTAATAGATACAGGTGATGCAGCGCCCATCGCCGTGGGGATTGTCGACATGCCTCACGTACCCCAGTCCGTTGCCTGGGTAACATGCCACCATGGCCTGGCAGAGACAGATGGGAGAGGGCTTATGGGGCGAGGCGGGGCTATTTGGGGAAGCAGCCATTACCTCCTCTTTCCCACCCCTCCCGGCCCCTCGTCTCTCCCCAGCCCCCAGACTGTCTTCTTTGTCAGCCAAGGCACCATCTACCAGAAACCTCAGCTCTCGGGCCTTGACGGCCTGCTCCCCACACACACATGGCCAGAGCCTGGCACCCACACGGGGCTTGATGGGTAACTGAGTTTTTATTTTTTAAGGATAACCTGACCCCCCAACCCCCACCAGACCTTTCAGAATAAAGCCAATTTACATGTTTCTGGTAGGGAGGGACGTGGCCTCATAGCCCTGCACCAGAGGATCTTGACCTCAGCTTCAGCATGGAATCACCTGGGATGCCGATGCCCAGGCCCATCTCAGAGGTTTGGAAATACTTGGTCTAAGGTGGAGCCTGGAATTTTTAAAGGTTCCCCAAATAACTGTAATGTGCAGCAATGTTGAGAACTGCTGCCTTTGACTACAAAGAATCCCCACTAAATAAACAGTGTTTCCCACACGTATGCACAAGGACCAAAACCCTGAGTGTGACTAGAACCTGAACTCTAGTCCCCACTCCAAGGATAACCTGTTGGGTAGCCCTTGACAGTCCCATCACCCAGATGAGCCTCAACGGCCTCATCCGTTAAATAAACTAATAAACACCTCCTCTGTGTAGAGACCTGGCGATTCCTGACCCCCAGAGACCTTGGCTACTGTGTGTACAGGTCTAGCAACAGGGTTCTGACCGCCTCTCCCTGGTGGCCGCCACCCCCCTTGACCATATGGAGGTCTTGGCCCCAGCTGCTCGGGGCCTGTTTCTCATCAGGGAGCCGATAGAAAAGTGGACGTGAAGCGAGGGAAAGGGCCCAGGAGTTCCTTCAGACCTAACTCCCATGTTCAAGGCCCAGTGCTGCCACACCAGCAGTAACATCAGGTGGGAGACTACGCTTCCTGTCTCAGGTTCCTCATCTGTGAAATGGAGCTGATAAACTACTTCCCAGGCAGTTGTGGGAATTGAGTAAGACAAATGCTTGGGAAGGCACCAAGCACAGTGCCTGCCATGTGATGGAAAGCCAAAGCACAGGCTGAAATGACATTTAAAAAAAAAAAGTCCCTGTCCTACTCTTTGCCCAAAGCCACTCAGGACGGCACATAAGGCAAACAGGCGAGTACTGGCGCGCAAACCCTCCAGCTCTGGGACCATCGGTCTTGACACCTTGACCCACACTCATTCCAGGCCAGAAACTGCCACCTACTGCTCCCCACTAACGCTCAGCCACACCTGTGGGCCGCAGCCCCCCAAAACAGTCCCAGGATAAACATTCCTGATCAAAAAGATGGGCATCTGCTGCCCAAACAGGAGGCGGGCCTAGCACTCCCGGGCAGGCCGGGCTGACTCAATCCTCTGCGTTCTCCCAACACAGTACTCCCAGGGCTCAGCCCAGCATGAGTGGTCCACGGCTCTGCATTAAACACGTGTGGGTACCCGAAGGACCATGGCACCCACCCTGGGAAGGAGGCCAGGAGGGCTGCAGCCGGCACTGGAGACCCACGCTTCTCTCTGGTGGCACCAGGGCAAGGCCTCAGCCCCCACACCCCGTGTGTTCAGGAGAACCTTCTTTGCACTGTTCACTCCCTGCAAATGGGTCAGTGCTCTGAGCAACCACCTCACTGGGAGAGAAGAATGTGGCTATGCCCGGGTGGCCTGCCATCAGTGAATCACTCGTGAAGGACGGGCAAGCCCTCCCCGGAGAGAATCTAAGCAAAAGTTTTGCTGGTTCTGGACAAGGGTGGGGCGAGGGGTCCAGGGATGCAGACTCTTTCCCACAATCCATATCCACACAACAGCCAGAGACCCTTTCCTCCAGCTCTTCACTGCTCAAATCCCTTCAAGACCCCCACCACATCCCGAGAAAATACAAAACATCAATTCCGTATTTTCATAGCCTCAGCCTCTGAGGCCATCAATCTCAACTACTACTGCCTTCACTCTGCTCCAACCTCTTAGGCCACCCGACTGCTCTCTGACCAGGCCAAGCTCATCCATAAGGCCTCTGCCCCTGCCTGGAACGCCCCTGCCCTGGTGCTCCTTGTCATTCACATCTCAGATCAAAGGGCACCTTGAGTACTTCGGCTGAAGGTACTTCTGCCGATTTTCCATTCCACCCCTCTCGGGACGTGAGATCAGTCCGGGTGCTTGTTTCCCGAGTACTGGCCCAAGGGGCAGTCCCGTGGAAGCCCCTGGGGCCAGGAGTGTCTCCCTAGTGCCCAGGCAGTGGCTGCTTACAGAAAGCACTCCTCTGGATCTTAGGGCCTCCGCTGCGTCCTGCCCTGCACACCCTCACGCCAGGTCTCCCATACTGCAGGCAGGGACAGTGTCTATATTCTGGTGTGGAAGGCAAATTGTACATGAAGCCTAGGCACAGGCCCTTTAAGCCCCCACCAATCCACCCCCACACACACCTCGGTGGGGAGGGGGAGCATCCTCTGGCCCCAGAGAAGCACCTACTTCCTGCCCCCACAAGGGAAAGGGATAACAAGCAGAATGTCATGAAATCCTGCTCCTCACCCTCAGGGAAGGGGCAGCTAGTAACAGAGCCAGGAGACTAAAGAATTAAAGGCTATTGGTGACAATGTGCCAAAAGCTCCCCCCCAACACATACACAGAGTCCGGCAGAAACTGGGGACTGAGCCAATGACAGCAGGCCCCACCTCCAAGCTGCTCTTAAAGGGGCAACCAAGCCAGCCAACCAGGCCCTCCCTGTGGTCCCCTATGGTTGTCCTTGATGCCAGCGGGAGTCAACTCTCTCCCACCTGCAGGTCAGCAGAGCAGAAGGACTAGAGACAGCTGGAAGAACAGAACACCGGAGCTCCTTTGGGAATGACCAACAGGCAGGCTGTTTGTTGCTGGCCCTAGCCACACTGGTGATCTGTGCCCCCACCACCTCTGTGACCACCGACCTCGGCACCCCACACACTTATTTCAGAGCCTGGGGAGGGAGTCCAGAGGTTGCCTGGTGAAGGTGGGGAAAGCCTAGAGCAGGTGTCTCACCGGAGGGGGGCGGGTCTGAGAGGAACCCAGTGACTGGGTCGGCTCCCCCTCCCCTCTCAGTCTAGCCAGGTTTGTTCTTACCTCCCAGGGCAAGAGAAGTCACCCAGACCTAAAGTAGTCCCAGCCCCCAATCTTAGCCGGGGCCCTGGCCCCAACCACATCCAAGGCACCAAAGGGGAAGACATCTGCTCACTCTACTTGGCCCTCTCCTCCTAAAACTGCCAAAAGACTAGCTGGGGACGTAAGTGATTTTCCTATCCTGTGGCTAAGCAAACTGAGACTGAGGAAAGTGTGCTGCCCCGGGCCGTTCAGCTCTCAGAGTCATCCCTCAAAGTCCCCCCCGCAAGGATGTGTGACCTGGTGTGAAGATGCTGGGCCCCCTGTGGCCAGAGAGACTCCCTCTTATCTCTCCTGCCTGCCCAGGAGCAGAGCCCAGGGAAGGGCCTCCTCTGACTCTCCAGCTGTCAAGTAACGGGAGGGAGGGAGAAGCAGGACAAGCCGTCGCTGGACGGGGAGGATGCTGGCCTCGGCCCGAGGGCGCCTGGGTCCCTGAGCCAGCTCCAGCTGGAGACAGAAGCTGCACAGAGGCAGAACCCAAGATGGCATCAGAGGGAGGAGGGAGGAGACTTCGGGAGCACAGCCTCATGCCCGCAGGGAAGCAAAGGGCACTGCCATCAGCCAGGAATCACCGGTGTGCGGTAGGCGCTCCCTATGGTGGGCCTTGGCCAAAGGACACTTGCCTTGGACTCAAGGCCAGAGCCCTCTCACCCCTCTATGAAGAGAATTATTGTGTCAGAAGGCCAGAAGGGCCCAAGAGACCACTGTCTTGTGGAGAGTGCCTGACCTAGGTTGTCGAATGCAGAGCCAGAGGCTCAAGAGGTGCTGATGACGGCCCATAAACTAGACAAATGAGCATTTTTCTTAAAAAAGGATCTGTGGTTTCAGCAGATTCTCAAAAAAGCCCAGATTCCAAGAAAAATATATATATTAGTAACAACTACTTCGTAAAACAAGAAAAAAACGTACCAAGAAAAGACACCCAACAGAGAATCAAAGGAACAGGTCAGAACTGACAAGAATACAGTGATAGACAGACAGAAAGGATACAGGACAGGTATTAGGATGGGGAAGCACAGGAAAGACGAAGGGCAGGACCGCCCCCCACCCCAGACCAGCACACAGGCACCCAGGAAGCTGGCCTGGCCACACATGCCACAGTATGACAACAGGGTGTAGAGCGCAGTCCAGCGCCAAGCACGCAGGCAACACCTCCTCCCTCGGCCTGGCGCCGGCCTCACCACTGCCACCCTCCCCCCTCTGCCTCCTGGCTCTCCTGCCTGGGAGACCGAACAGGCAGACCAGAGGCCAGACCAGAGACAGGGACGGATGAAAAGACAGACAGATGGGAAAAGAGAAAGCGCACCGACCCCCAAAGTCCCCACAGGGAGGGAGGGCCCAAATCCGGCTCCCACACTCACTCCATCGGTGCTGCCTGAATCTCTGTGTGACCCCAGAAGCCTGTCCCCAAGGACACCGACACTCAGAGCACCAGGTACCCCGCAGGCAGACGCTGGGGGGGGCCCCTCCACACAAGGCCCTCGCGGCCTTACCTTGGTGCGCCCGTTGATGATGTAGCCACCCAGGCGCCCCGCGCAGTGGCGGATCACAGCGTCCACATGGGCCATGAGGACCCCGATGCTTCGGCAGCCGGGCTCGTGGCCTTCCACCCAGGCAATCTGGTCCCCACGAATGCTGCGTGGCGGGATAGCCCGCTGGCTCACCAGCTGCCCGTCGCGCAGGCGCCCGCTCCGCTTCAGGGCCTCCACCTCGGCCAGCACACAGCCGCCCAGTGCCGCCCCCAGGAAGCTGTCCTTGACACAGATGCCGTAGTACCGCATGCAGGGCACGATATAGTCCAGGGCCAGGCGCTCAGGCGCGGTGGGCAGCACCTCCTCCCTTGGCCCCGCGCTGGCCTCGCCGTTGCCACTGCTGCAGCCCATGCTGCCCTCCCCTTCAGCCTCTGCCTCCTGGTTCTCCTGCCTGGCCCAGGACCGTTTGCTGGGTGCTGGGGCATCCCCACCATCCTCTGCCCACTTCCGTTTGGGGGCCTCGGGCCGGGCCCCCTGGGCTGCCAGTCGCTGGCACCCCTTGGTGACCAGTGCTGCAGCGCCCTCACTCTGCAGCGGCCGCAGCTCACCACCATCCTGCCCGCCGAAGCCCTCCCGCAGGGGGCTGGCTGTCGTGGAGGTGGCTGTGGCCCTGGGGGTCCCACTCCCCGCCGAGGCCTCACCAGGTGCTCCTGGGCGATGGCAGGAGGGTAGCAAGGGACAGGGCAGGTAACTCTCCACCCCCATCCTGGCCCGACCAGGCTCCAAGGGCTCTGACACAGAACCCGGCAACTGCGGGAGAGCCTGACTCAGGGCCTGCGGCTGGCACGGGCTGTCCATGGCAGCAGCGTCTTCATCCCCCGGGCATGGAGGGCACGGCCCAGGCCCATGGTGCCACCCTCCTCCGCCTCCTCCACTTGATGCAGCTGGGGGCCGGGGCGGCTGAGCCTGGCGTAGGGCAGGGTGAGGCAGGGCAGGCAGCAGAGGCTCTTCCCGTGCCCTGGGGGTGCTCGCTGGTCCCCAAGTCCTCTGTTGCCCCTAAGGGCTTGGAAAAGGACCCGTCGGGGTGGCTGAAGGGGGAGAGAGAAAAAAAGGAAGGTGAGAAGAGCCAGAGGCACTCCTAGTGGGCTGGGGGTGAGGGGTGGCAGGGGCAATAGGGAGGAAGAAAGACTTGGCTACACAGTCCCCCCAAACCCAAGGCCACGTTGGGGAGAAGACCATGGGAACTGGGGGGGGAGGTGCGGTCAAGGAGAGAGGAGGGAGCGGGGGTTGCAGCCAGAGGAGTGAGGCTGGGGAGATGACCCAAAGACAGGAGTGCGGTGGGCGCTGCGGGAGGGCATCCTCAGACAGACACACAGCACACGGAAAGGACGCAGGGGAACCGAAGTCGAGAAGGAATGCTGGAGCAGTGGGCAGCCGGAGATCCGCCTGGGGATTCCAGAGACACACGGCGGGAACGGGGTGCTCCACAGACAGAGCAGACCGGGGAGCCCAGAGACAAAGGGACTGGGGGGCCCAGAGACGGAAAAGCCGACCGGGACAAGCTGGGAGGGAGGGCCTGAGACAGCCGGACAGAACGGGGCGGAGGGCTCAACCTAAGCCCAACGGGAGGAAGCCTGCCGGCGGCTGACACACACCCAGACGGAAGGGAGGGCCTAAGACAGACAGACGGACGGAAGGCAGCCGCGGGAGG
>LNAC01000161.1:389974-444596 GCA_002007465.1 Ailurus styani
TTCTTCGCCCCTTTCCTCCCCGAGCTCTCCTCACCGAGCTTTTTCCTCCGGCCTCGGCGCCGTCGTTTGTGCCAGCCGCCCAGCGCCGCACAGCGCGCCATACCCCGCCCCCACCTCCCGCGACGCTCCGCCCCCGCCTCGCCCGGTGAGCACGTGACCGCGCCCGCGGAGGAGACGGTGCGTGCGCAGGCGCGAGCCGCGCGGGGCGGAGTGAGGAAGTTCAGAACACCCCCCACCCCTCCCCGAGATAGGGGAAATGGATCGGTCGCCAACGGGGGCTCGTTTGCATACTGCACTCCGCCCCTTATGGGCGAGGGGAGGAAGGCTGTTAGAAGGGGCTGGATCGGGGAAGGGTGGGGGGTAGTTCAGCGGTTAGGCCAAGCGACGTGGGAGGGGCATGCAAATACGGTTATTTGCATAGGCCGGCCCACCCCTCACAGTCCCGAGCGCCGGAGAAGGACGCGTAGCCGGGTCGGACAGTGGCATGCAAATCACGTTATTTACATGGTCAGCCCCAGAATAGGGCTGTGATAGAGAAATGTCTGCGCAGTTAGTTTAGAAATGTATGTAAATGCACACATTAGTAAGTAATTTACTTACGTCCTTTCTGTAACGGAGGGAGAAAAGTGCGGGACATCCCTGAGAGAGGAAGAGACGGGAAGGGGTGCCACAGTACGATCCGCTCCACCCGCCCTTTCGGGACGATTGTGGGAACCTGAATAAAGCAACCTAGGAAAGCTTCGCCAAGTACGCAGAGAAGACTTTTGTCTCACAGCCTCGGGCCTAAGAACATTTTGGGCGACTCAGCCTGGAGGCACTATGCAGATGAGGTCACTTAAATGCCCCGCCCCCTCCCCCACCCCCAGGGCGGCGCGGGGGAGGGGGGCGCACAGGGGCTCAGGTTTACCCCGTGGGTGGGCTAGTGCTGACTTGGGGATGACAGAGAAGCCAGGGGTGTCCTGAGGGGTCTGCACCTGTCCCTGGCAGAGAACCTGCGACTATTAGTTCACCAGGACACAAAGAGACACAGGTCTGAAGTATGCGCAAGCCAGGGTTGCACAAAGGCCTACAAAGTCCTCAGGTGCATACTCAGGGTTCATGGTCACACCCAGCTGTATCAAGGGTGCCAAATTCACATAAGACAAACACAGACCTCAGGGGCAACAACGCACAGTCACACACGCAACAGTCAGACACTGGGACCTTCCAGCATCAAACATGCATGGAGATCACCTAGAAGCCTGAATTTTCATTCCCTGGCCTTGGTCCCCGACAACACCGGCCTCATGGATACAGTCACCAAAGTCACAAAGTAGTCACGAGCAACAGTGGCACACGCACCATCAGCCCATATGCCTACAGATGGTGTCACACGCACGTTACAGGCACAGGACACCAGTGCTACACGGGCGGGTCTCCAGCATGCCTTGTCACAACACATGCCGCTACAGATTCCCTCCACAACACCACCTGAATCACAGTGTGCCCCCCACACCGCATCCAATCCAGAAACATGACCCCCACACACCATGACACGTGGTTCTTCCATCAGGGACCTCTTCTGTCTCCCCTCCCTTCCCATCACCCCAAAATAACAGAGGCCAAGACACAGGTGTAAACAATGCTTTATGGGGGTTGGAGTAGGGACTGGACAGGCCTCCAGGCAATAAATAACACGTACTCGCAATGGCAGGGAGCTGGGGCCAAATGCCCTGGTCTCAGGCTTTGGGAACTCTTTGAGTATGGTTAGGGGTTCTGGGGGGACAGGGGTTAGCCAAGACAGAGGAAGCAGCAGCAGGTACGGATTCCCCCTTCCCCCGTGGCTCAGTCTTGCCCCTCAGCCAGGCCCCACCAGGCCAGGGAAGGGGGACAGGTGGCGGGGCAGCTTCTCTGGGGCCAGGACAGGTGAGGGGCTCGGCCTCCCAGGGCCTGGGTCTGGGCCCCAGCCAGAAGGGCAGGGCTGGTCCTGGAGAACGGGTGAGCTGAAAAAAAAGTGTGTGGTGAACTAAAGGGATCCTGGGTCTGCCTGGCTGGTGTCTCTGTCTCATTTCTGGGTATCTTCCTGCCCTCCTATCTGTGTCTGTCTGTCCATACCTTTCTCTTTCTTCCAGAGTTTCTACACTGTCTGATTTTGTGTTTCTCGTCCACAGGTAATTTAGGGCTGTCTCTCTGAGTGTACTGGCCTCTCCCTGTCTGTTTGTCTCAGAGGGCTGACCCCTGAAGTCTGTGTACACCCCCCCTCCCTTTGTATCTCTGTGTCCCTCTGTGTTCCTGGATCGCCCCGCTCATTCCAGTGTTTTCCAAACTGAAGACACACCTTCGGTTAGTGCTTGTTGCTTCAGCTACAGACAGCATTACCTGGGAATTTCTAGAAATCCGGAAATCACTTCAGAATCTCTGGGGTGAGGCCCAGGCATCAGACTTTTTTAAAGCTCTCCAGGTGATTTCAGTGTGCAGCACTGCATTAGTGGGTTGGGAAATCAGTGTGGTGGGCCTTGGCCAATGTTTCAATGAAACAGAATAAAACAGAATAGAAGATATCAGAGGGACATCGTATGTTATACTAGCATTTGGACCACAGAGACAGCAAGCAGATTGGTGGGTGTCAGAGGCTGGAGGGAATGGGGAGTGACTGCTTAACGAGTACGGGGTTTCCTTAGGGCAACGAAATGTTTTGGAACATTTTCATGGCTAATGTACATCATGTGAATTTCACGTCGATTAAAAAAAAGAGTATTAGTGCTAGAAAAATATGTTTCAGCTTTATGTGTGTGGAACTATATCAGATCAAGACATCTAAAATGTATTTTCTCCTGCAGATTGCAGTCAACAACGATTGAAAACGCATGGTCTTATTACATTTGATTCACTGGAGGAAGCTCTGAAACAGACGCTCTACTCCCTCAGGAGCCCTCAGGTGAAGAATACACACCCATCCATTCCTACACGGCCCCGACTCTTTAAAATGGATAGTAAAAACAGAAATAACAAACCAGCCCTCATTTATCAAGTCTTTAGTGTCAGGCCCCGTGCTAAGGACTTTACATGAATTGATGTAATTAATCTTCTCAACACCCAGAGGAGGTAAGTACTATTATCAGCCCCATTTTACAGGTGAGGAAACCGAGAACCCAGAGTGGTTAAATAATTTGCCCAGGGCGCCTGGCTGGCTCAGTCGGTTAAGCGTCTGCCTTCGGCTCAGGTCATGATCCCGGGGTCCTGGGATCGAGTCCCGCATCGGGCTCCCTGCTCAGTGGGGAGCCTGCTTCTCCCTCTCCCTCTGCCTGCCGCTCTGCCTACTTGTGCTCTCTATCTCTCTGTAAAATAAATAAATAAAAACCTTTAAATTAAAAATAAGTAAATAAATACATAATTTGCCTAGAGTCACGCAGGTAGGAAGCGACAGAGTCAGCGTTGAAACCCACGCAGCCCGGCTCTGGCATCTCTCACCTGTCACCTCCTTCCCTTCTCAGATGGGGAAGACGAACACAGTTGAATGCTTTCAAAAGTAGGGGGCAGCTGTGAGACCAGCCGGCTAAAGGTAGTGGCCCTGTGTGGGAAGGCGATAAGGGTTTGGCAAAGACCAGATGACGAGAGGCAGCTGACGGAAGAAAGGAGGCTGGAGGGCAGAGACTCAGCCGAGGCACAGTGGATGTGCGGGTGCGGAAGGAAACAGGGCGGCCCGAAACACTCACCCTTGACTCCTCTCTCTCAAATGCCATATCCATTCATCACGAAATCATGTCGGCTCTGCCTTTAAAGTATATCCAAAGTCTGAGCACTTTCCCCCCAGCCGCCCTGGAACCGCCAATGGCCGGAAGCTGGGGTCGGGGGGGGAATGGGGGAGCATGAAGCACAGGGGAGAATTGGCAGGACATACATGCTCTCGAAGAGGTGGGGATGGGACCTCATCCTGTAGGACCTTGCAACCCAGCAAGGAGGAGGGTGGACCAAGCGTAGGGGAAGCAAGGCTTCCTGGAGGAGGGGGAGGAGGGAAGAGAGGGAAGGAACAGTGTTTCTGACAGAGGGAACAGCATGAACAAAGACCCAGAGAAACAGGAAGAACTTCAGGGCGTCTGCAGCAGCCTGAGCGGTGGGGAGAGGTGTGAGTTGAGGCAGGTGAGGCTGGTGAGGTGGGGGCAAACACCAGGCTAGGAGCTTCGGCTCTGTCCCATGGACTCTGAGAGCCATGGGTGGTTTTAAACGGGGAAGGGACAGGATCAGATTTGTGCTATAGAAAAACCCAGCGGCTACATCAATAGGGGGCAAGACTGGAGACAGAGACCAGGGAAGAAACAGACCTAGCCATGTCTCAGTCCTTCCTCGGTCTGTCTCCCCTCCCCCCATCCTGCTACCCGCTGTCTCTCAGCCTGACTCCGTAGTAGTCCCTCACTGGTTTCGCAGCAACCACTCCTACCCACCCCCTCCTCTCCTCTATATGCGGCCAGAGGGATCCTGGGAACACCTGAATCCGGTCCTGTCCCTTCTCTGCTCAGAGCCCTCCCATGGCTCGCATCCGACCCAGGGTACAACCCAGAACCTCCTCATAGACAACAAGGCCCTATCTGATCTCTTCTCCCCACCCCTGACCACCTCTCCTACTCACCTCCTCCACCCCCAAACACACACACATACTCTGTTCCAGCCACACTGGCCTCCGTGGCCTTCCTGATCCAGGCCAGGCATGCACCTACCTCAGCCCCTTTGCACTGGCTGTTCTCGCTGCCTAGAACACTTGTCCCCCAGGGACCCATAGAACACCCCGCCCCATTCCCCTCCTTAAGGTCTTTGCTCAAATGTCACCTTTTCAGTGAAGGTTTCCCTCATCATCGAAAATCTCCACTCCTCACCTCCCCCCCGCCCCCTTCATTTTCCTCCATAGCTCTTACTTTCTTAACTACCACGTCATTTTCTCATGTGTCTTGTTTATTGCCTGTCTCCTCCCAAGAGCATGTTGGCTCCACAAGGGCAGGGACTATCTGTTTGGCCCACTGCTTGAACAGGACCTGGCACACAGCAGACGCTCAATAAATATTTGCTGAATTATGAACAGGTGGGTCAGAGATCCCAGCCAGAGAGCTGGTGGCAAGACGGAGAGGGCGTCCCCGAGGCCAGGACAATGGCTCCTTTCACTTGACTGTTTTTGCCTCTTTCTCACTCTTTCTCTCACCACCTACCTCTCCTTTTCTGTGTCTCTGTCTCTGCTCCATATTCCCCCCTCCCGGGACCCCACCCTGACGTCCCGGGCCCCAGGCTCCCACCTGGCTCCGTGCACGGCTCAGCAGCCACAGGGCTGAGGGTCCACGGCCTGGGCGCTCCGAGGCTGCCGCAGCTGGCGGAGGGAGGCGTCCCCGTACTGAATGCCCGAGCCCATCCTCTCGGGGTCGAGCTCGCCTGGGAGTGGGGGGCAGGGGAGAGGTCAGGACTGGGTCCCTGGGGACCTCTGGGCCCCGCCTTCCGCTCCCACTCCCACTCTGGGCAGTCAGGGGCCTCACCTGAGTCGATCTTGTTCAGGATGGTGCGGGCACACTTCAGGAAAGCCTCTTCCACGTTCTCACCCGTGAGGGCGCTAGTCTCCAGGAACATTAGCTCTGGGGGGGGCAGGGCCTCGGTCAGTCCCCACCCTCCCCTTGACTCTGACCAGCCACCTCTTGTTCTGCTCCTCAAGCCTTCCACCTCTGCCCTCACTCCAGGCCCTTGTCCAGGCTGCTGCCCTGCCCTGGAGGGCCCCCCTCCCCAGGTGGTTCCCGCCTACACACCACCTCCTCCAGAAAGTCCTCCCTGGCCTCCCAGCATGGATCAGGGGCCCTCCCCGGCCCCTGGGCTTCCACAAACCCTGTGCCTCCCCTATCCCAGTCCTAACCTCTCTGGAAAGGGCCCTGTCTCCCTTCCCGACCCACTGGACCATGAGCCCGCGAGTGCTGGGCCCGCAGAGTCTTTAACGCTGTGTTCCCAGCACCGCCTAGGACGGGCCCACGCCCACCACAGTCCACCCTTCCACCATGAGACAAGGCGTCATGGAAAGTAAGAGCCAGGACTCCAGCCCATATCTTTCAGATGGCAAAAAACATCCTCCAAACCTGGAGGTTACCAACTGGAGGGGCACGGACAGACCCTGAGCTAGGAGGTGTTTGGCCAACACGGAAGATTTCAAATGAGTTTACACTCGCACACCTTTTGATGTGGCCGTCGGTCCTGTCCACACCCCAGAGGCTACTGCCTGCTAACGAGGGGTCTACCCTGTCCTCTCTCGCTTATTCACACAACAGGCCTCTCTCCTGGGGCATGGGAGTTTGCAACCTCCGTGTTACACCAACAACCTGCACTGGTTGAAAACTTCTCGACGGCCAACGTTAGCCCAGCGCCCGCTGCCCCGTCCAGGCAGCGCTGAGGGCTCTCCAGGGACCGACCCCCTTAACCAGCCTGCACTACGTGGGGCAGAAACACTGTGATTCCCACTTCCCCAGATGAGGAAAGACAGCTCCCATGTGGCAACACTCGAATCTGAACCCAGATCTCTCAATCTCCACATTCCCCTGCTAGGCGCAGCCACAGACAGCCGGGAGGCCCATGGGCCCCAGTGGACAACCCCTGCTTCTCTGCCGAGGCCCCCTCCCCCGCTGGCCCACCACAGGGTCCTCACCATTCTCCTGGGCAAAGCGGGAGGCCTCCAGGAAAGTGACCTCGCGCTCTGGGTCCAGGTCTTTCTTGTTGCCACAGAGGATGACCACGATGTTGGGGCTGGCCAGCGTGCGGGCGTCCGTCAGCCAAGCGGCCAGCGAGTTGTACGTCTCCCGGCTGCGGAGAGGGGACAGAGGAGGGAGGGAGGCAGGCACAGGCTGGCGGGCCCGCCCAGGCCCCGCTCCGCCCTCTGGGTGCACCTACCTGGTGATGTCATACACCAGCAGGGCTCCAGCCGCCCCTCGGTAGTAACTCCGTGTCACCGACCTGTGGGGCCAGGGGGACCCAGTCACCCCCGAGGCTGGGGTCTGCCCTGAGATTGCCCCCCTCTGCGGAGAGAGACTGGTGGTTCGGAGGCCCCCCATTACTGCTGGCCCATCCCCCCAAAGCTGGCGGTGGTCTGGTCTCACCACAGTTCCCTTCTCTGCTGCTCTCTCTCTCTGTCTCCCTCAATCTCTGCCTCCCTTAGTGGTCCATCGGTCTGCCTGTGTTGGAGTGTCTCCCTGTCTTTGACTCGCTCTCTGTCCCTTTCTGTATCTCTTCAATGGTCTGTGTCTTTCTGTCTGTCACTCTTAAGCGTGGGTCTCTCTCATTCCCCAGGTCTCCCTATCTCTGTCTGTCGCTCTGGCTCTGGTCCTCTCATCATCACTCTTGATTTCTCATGCATTCGTTCATTCCTCGTTTCCTGCCATCTCCCCTGTGCCCAGGCCTGACCAAGTGCTCTGCAAGTACATCTCCTCGTCCCTCTCCTGCCCTGTCTCGGGGAGGCCCTGTTCCTGGGGAGCCGATGGCCTGCATCTCCGTGTCACCCGTCTGGGTCCCCCTTGAACTCGGGCAATCATTCCACAAGCATTCACTTACTGCAACTCCAGCGCAAGCCGCATACCCTCGGCCCTCCTCTGTCCCTCTCGCTCAGTGAATAGACACACCAGTATTACTTAGCAGCTACTAGGTGCTGGCCTGGGGCCATGGACTCGATTCCCTCATGTCCCTCCTCTCTCTGTCTCTGTTTCTCCGACTCGGGGTTTCCATGCATTGACCGCCTTGTCTGCAGCCATTTCCTGAAGATATACTGTGTGCTGAGCCCTACGGTCCCCTCTGCCACACATATCCATTTCTCCATCTCTGTGGCTCCGCCTGTCCCACGCTCCCTGTCTCTGGCTCTTACCTGTCTCTCTCTGTCTCTTAATCACCCTTACCTTGCTCTTCTTCTGAGTCGTAGTCTTTCTCTGTCCCTTTCTGAGTGTATCTCCTTCCCAGTTTTCCTCTCTTTCAGTCTCTCCCTTTCCACCTCTGCCCCTCGCCCCCAGCCCAGGTGCCTCTCCCTGGGCACAAGTCTCCATCCCTCCAGCCATATGGGTCGATCTACTGCAGTCTCTCTAGGGTCTGTGGGTCTCTCTCGTTGTACTGCTTCTTTCTCAACCTCATTTTCCCTCGCTAACCCTGCTCTCTCTCCAAGACCCTTGCTCTCTCTGGCTATAGGTACCTGTACTCAGTCTCTGTCTCTCTCCCTCGGCCTTGCCTGCCCTCTCAATGGCTCTGTGACCGTGTCAGATCTCCAAGTGACTGCACACACCTCTCTCTCTCCCTGTCTCGCTCTCTCGTTTTCTCTCCTCTGCCCCCGCCTCCCTTGGGAGCCCGGCCCACCTACCGAAACCGCTCCTGGCCGGCTGTGTCCCAAATCTGGAGCTTCACAGTCTTTCCACCCACGTTGACCACCCGAGATCCAAACTCCACGCCGATTGTGTGGTTGGAGTCCTGTTTGACTGGGAGTGGGAGGGAGAGAAGAGGCAGTGCAGGGGCTCGCAAGATTCCCTGTCCTCCCAGGCCTCCTCAGCCTGTACAAAACCATTCTTGTTGCTGGGGTGACTGAGGCTCAAGGAGGATCTAGCAAAGGCGAGGGCCAGGCAGCCAGCACTGGAATTGTACCTGCGGCCAGCCCTGCCCCTGCCCCCGCTACGCCCACGCCCACAGTTCGGTGCTCCCAGAACCACCCCCAGAAACTCACACTTATTCTCAATGAACTGATGAAGGAGACATGATTTGCCAGTTCCTGCACTGCCAATCACCAGGAATTTGAAGAGGAAGTCTGAGCAGATGGAGCCAAGATCAGGGAAACCCATATGGAGAGAATGATACGGGGCAAAAAATGGAAGCCAAGAGACCATCACAGTTACAATGGGACAAACAGACACACGCAGAAACAGAGCAACAGTAACAACAGTAACAGACAATTCTTATACGGGGCTTACCACGTAACAGGCACAGTTCTAAAGTTCTTCACTACTGCAAGCTCACTTATTCCTCAGAAAAACTCTAAGAGGGAGGTATACTAACAAGCACCCCATCTACCAGATGAGGAAACTGAGGCCAGAAAGGTTAACTGGCTTGCCCAAGATCCCACAGTTGGGCAGAGCTGGAATTCGAACCCAGGTCAACTGGCTCCAGAGTTCAAAAGCTTAGCAATTACCTAGGTAAAGCCTCTTGAGAGCCATCTTATCGAGGACTACAGGCTTGCCCTTGCCCCTCACGACTTCACCTCCCAGTCTATTCCCTGCAAATGGCAAGCTGGTTCCCACCTCAGGATCTTTGCCCTTGTTCCCTTGGCTTTTCCCTACTTGTTGAAGAATGTAGCTCATTCTTACTCTGTTTCTACCGCACCCTGTCCTCCCACCTCCTCTTCATCCATCCATCCATCCATCCAGATTTTCCAATTCTAGGTCCCTCCATCCCTCCTTCTACCCAAGGCACTGCCGCTATGCTCAAGTTTAAGCCCCACCCCTTGCCACTAGTCCCTCCCACCTAATTCAAGGACAACTCATCCCCAACCCCACTGCAGACCTCTCAAGCCGGAGCAGTCTCAGGGTCCACAGCTTCCCCTCGGGGTTCTCCCAGCCCACCATCCTCAAGCCCTGCCATTCACACCGTCAGCCCCACCCCATCCACTCAGGCTCCGCCCCGGCACGTGAAGACCCACCCTTTCTCTCAAGGCCTGCGCCGGTCCGTCAAGACCGGCTCCCTCAAATCCCGCCCCAGATCTGTTTAACCCACACACCAGACCCTCAGGCTCCGCCCAAATCGATGGAGCTCAGCCTCGGACCCACTAAACCCCTCCCAGCATCCACTAGGCCCTGCCCCATGCCAGACCCCGCCCCCTGGCACATAAGGCCCCGCCCCGCTCCCCAAAGGCCGCATCCTCCCTGGGCCCAGACCCCAGACCCCGACTTCGGCCCACCGCCCTCACCGTAGGTCTCGGCCATGACTCGGTCGCGGCCGCTTGGGGCCGCAATATGGCGCCGCGGCCGCGCCTGCTCCTCGGCTGGCAGCCGCTCCACTCCGGCTGCAGCCCCGGCTCCTTCCTACTCCCGGGGCCGGCGCCGCCACTTCCGCCTCCACCTCCCTACGGCGCGACCCGCTAAGGCTGCGGGATACCAGGCCACGCTTCCCAGAGGCAGGGATTGGCGAGCTCGACGGCCGGGAGGCGGGACCAAAGGCGCGGATTGGCGGCGTGAGAAGGGAGGGGCCAAAGGGGGAGGGACCAAGACGAGCGATTGGCGGAGCAAGTGGGAAGGGACCGTACGGAGATGCTTTGCCGAGCTGAGAAACGGATTTGGTCAGGAGTACGGGTGCAGAGTCGAGACTCCGGATTGGGTAGGAGTGGGCTTGGGGGGCGGGGACATGGCTGCAAAGCAGGGGGCATGGACAGCATTGACAGAAAGACTCTGAAGAGGAGCGGATATTGAGCCGGCGAGCGCTCTTTCTGACCCCAAAGGCAGGCAAGACGAAAACTCGCGGGGTTACGCGCAGGCTAACCCCCACCTCCCTTTGCAGATGCTCTTCCACAAAAACCTCTATTCTGTGATTTATGTCTTCTTCATGGTCCGATTGGCTCATTCCCAATAGTCCAACTCCCTCCCGTTGGTCTAGAGAGGACACCACGACCCGCAACCGGGCTGTTCTGGTTATTCTGCCTTCTCATTTGCTTGTGTGTGTATTTAAGCTTAGGAGCCCACCTCTGGTACCCAGCATGGAGCAAAGAGCTTTTAGTCAGTGGAACTCTGCCTAGCAACCACTGACGTTACCATAGTCAGGGGGCTGACTGGCTAAATTCAGGAACCTGGGGAAACATTTCCTTTGTTACACGCCCCCCCCCATAAAGACCACAGAGACCCGCATTTTGCACTTGGCTGATATATTTGCATAAAGCCGGGAAGAAAAAAACAGCAGGGACAGTGGTAGGCTGAGCTCATTGGCAGTAGAAATCCCATTTCTGAAAAAGAGAAAGGGAAAACAGTGGGGAGAAAACCATCGGTCACACCACAGAAGATCCAGTGATTTTAGCAAAGGCTGTAGCACCAGGGGCCAAGTTTGGCCAAACCCGTGCTATGCGAATTAGTCCAAAGCCCCTTAATCTTTGCATCACTCCATCTGACTGGAATTTAAACATCAGTCCCCACTTTACAGATAAGAAAACTAAGGCAGGGAACTTGTTCCAGCACACACAGCTAGGCTGCCAGGGAGCCAAAGGCAGGAGAATCTTTGCCCATCCTCACAACCCCAGGGTCCTCCCTCTGGATCTCCACCAGCCCGCGAGACACTCACATCTGTCTTCACATCGACTTTGCCAGGTTTCAGGGTCTGGTCCTCACGTACAACACTACTGGGGAAATAGCCCAGGCGAGCAGCTAAATCTCCATAGTAATCTCCCTGAACCTGGAGAGGAAAAATTCAAAGCCAAGGTCTGGGAAGATGGCAAACTCGTTCCTACTGAAGACCATAGCACTTTTCTTCTTCCTGATCTCCAGATGGTTGGCTCCATCCCTCTCGCTCAGATCTCAGCTTACAGTCACCCTGTGGTGGCCTGCCCTGACTACCCAAAGTAGCCACCCAGTCAGTGTGGATGAATTCTCAGAGAAACACGTATTTGCTATTTTTGGGTGGCCTGTCTCCTTCCATTAGAATAAAAGAGATCATTCACTGTTGCATCTTCAGGGTCTGGAACAGAGCCTGGCACTAGAGTGGGTGCCCCATAATTGCTCAACAGGGTAAAAACCAAGTAGATCACAATACCCCCACCCCCCACCCCCGCCAAACTATTTCAGTTATACCCTCTCAAATTTTCCCTTTGGGTGGAAAATTAGGTTGTACTCCTGCCCCAGCCCCACATCCTTTCCTCTTCTGTTCTCCTAAGACTCACACTGCCTCCCCAGAAGAGCCGCCCTCGGCCCTTCAGCTTGGAGAAGACATACACCACTTGGCCCCTGTGTATGGTCAGGAAACGGCAGTCGGGGGCCACGTAGTCCTGAAGGGCCACGGCCATGGAGATGGGGTCTGGGGAAGGAATAGAAGGGAATGACAGCACCCTCCACACGGGCTGGCCGTCCAAGCCCCCAGGCCCCCCAACCCCCAACTCTTACAGCTGCATTCCTCATCAGCACACAGCTTGCGGTCAGCGAGCTTGGGCATGGCGCGGCCCCCGACACTGGGCCCCGGGAGGGCAGACAGCAAGACGACGACACCGAGGAACACTGGTGACCCATCCATCATGGACTCCGAGCAAGAGAGTGACCGAGAGGGAAGTGGGGTCTCCAATTTCCTTCTGCCCTCCCTCTCTCCAGCGACACAAGGAAACCTGTGTTCTCAGTCCTGTCTCCGCCCTTAACCAGTCCCCCATTTCGCCCACAACACCGAGAGGCTGCTACCCAGCCAGAACCATTTCAAGGACAGGGTGAGGGCTGCCTGCCCGAGGAAATGTCCAGATAGTCCCAAAGCAACCCAGGCCACTCCAAGTGACAGCCACCCCCCACCCTTTCAACAATGCAGGTTGAGATATTCAGCTCCATCTCTCTTGAGGCTGCTTGGGTACCTGGGCCCCTCCATGAACAGAAACAGGGAGCTAGTACAGAAAACTACCTTGGAATTTCCTGTGCTTGAGGACAGAACAAGGCAGCCTTTTGATCGCCAGCAACAGCCCCCACTCTCAAGGACCAAGCATTTTAGGCTGGGTTTTAAGGCTAGCTATGCCCTCCCATAATCACTATTTATCTTCCCAAGCCACTTCCTGACTAGGTGACCTGGGCTAAGCGATTTGCCTTCTGAGAGCCTCGCCTACTTCTGTAAAATAGGGACCAGGAAAGCTGCAGTTTTAAGAGTACTCAGCACCTACTTTTTATCTTAACTCAAATGGACAGTGCGTCACCTTAAGAGGGCTGCCCCTCACGTGGAAATGGCAGGGGAAAGCCTTCAGAAACTTGCTCAAGGTTAGAGCTGGAAGTGGAGGGGAGATTTGGCTCCAGGCCCACACCTGTCACTCACTGAGTGTGGAGCTGTCCGTTGCCCAAAATCAAGAGAAAGTGGAGGGGTGGGGTGGGGATCTGAACTCAGGTCTCGACCTCTAAAATTGCATCTCCAATAGATCCTGTGCCAAAATCATTCTCCCGGGTGCCATCTTTTGTCCTCGAGCATTCTTACCTTTGGCTTCGAGTCCAAACTTTTGTGAGGGGGAAGTGGATTGGGCATTGCATGGGTTTGGAAGTGGGGAAGAATTCATCAGGGTCAGAGACTGAACCTCAACTGTGTCTATGCCCCCAATTCCCAGCACCACCACCAAAGACAGAAGAAACAGCTCTACTCAAGTCATGTCCAATGATCCCCTTTCCTTGATCACCTGGGACTGTTCCTCAGCCTACCACCCCAGTTGTTTTATCAGAACATAGTATTTGCAGTTAGCTGTCTATTTCATTCACCACTGTGTGTCCTGTGCTGAGAACAGTATTTGGCACGATAGGTACTCGGCAAGTATTTGCTGGGTTTATAGTGTTTCCGGGGTGCCTGGCAGTGGGTGTGTGTTGGGGTAGTGGCGTGTACCATCAATAAATCCCACAGTACTACAACATACAGGAATTGTTCCCTTATGTGGGAAGAAAATGAAGCTTGGAGTCGGGACATCAACTGCTCATGGGGAACAGCTAGGGAGTCCACCAGGCAGACAATAAAAATCAGGATCTACCGACCACAGGACCTGTGGTTGCCAGTGTGGTGAGCAAGATGTTTCCATTTGCCACCGGTAATAAGGCTTGCCTCTTGGTGGAGACAACAATCCCTTTCTCCTTGCAGATCCTACAAGGAGAGACTGTATTTGGTGCTCTAAGTCTTTAACAGTGCAGACACTGATGTTCCTCTTTAACAGAAGAGCAGAGCAGGGGCAGGCTTGGGCTTAGAGCCTTCAAGAAGGTGACCAGACAGAACTTAACACTGGCTTCAGATATTCTTTGTGGTCAATTTTCGACTTCTGGCAAATGATCTCGTTTTTCTATGTGCATGGAGTGAGAAAGTGTCTTGAGCAATATATATATTTTTGAGTCCATTAAAAAAATTTCCAGGGGAGCCTGGTGAAGTGTCTGACTTCAGTTCCTGACCTCAGGACCCTCAGATCGAGCCCCAAGTTGGGCTCCCTACTCAGCGGGGAGTCTGCTTGTCCCTCTCCCCAATCTCTCTCTCAAAAAAATAAAATCTTGGGGCACCTGGGTGGCTCAGTGGGTTAAGCCTTTGCCTTCGGCTCAGGTCATGATCTCAGAGTCCTGGGATCGAGCCCTGCATCGGGCTCTCTGCTCAGCGGGGAGCCTGCTTCTTCCTCTTCCTCTGCCTGCCTCTCTGCCTACTTGTGATCTCTGTCAAATAAATAAATAAAATCTTAAAAATATAAAATAAATAAAATAAAATAAAAATAAAATACTTAAAAATATATTTTTCCAGATCAGGTGTGTAAGAGACTGCTAAAGAAGGTCCTTCCTTTGACCTCCCTTCTCATTCATAGCTTCGGCTAGGTTACACGACTGTCCAATCAGAAACTCCATTTCCTAGACTCCCTTGTAGCCAGGGAACTGGAGGACGTGGTTCAGCCACCTGCCTGAGGATCCTGGCTGGCGGGTGGCCAGCAGGGAAGATTAGCAGTGTTTGAAGTGGCCACACCCTTTGTGCCTGGTCAGTGGTTTCCCATGTGGGACGGGCACTTCCACTCCTTCCTGAAGGCCAGACTGTAGCTCATTCAGACTGCAAACTTCAACTCAAGTGTCTCACACCCAGGCTATCCCTCCTTCTATCCTTCCAATGAGTTCCTGAGCACCCAGTTCCCTTCCTTTTCCTCCTCAAGTATCTAGCATGGTTTCTGGGGACTGTCGCTATGACAGAGTCGTTTTTTGTGAAGATTCAAAAAAGGCAGAGAAAAACCTCTTTCTTGACACTCTATCATGTTAGAAAAAAACATACAAATCTACAAAGTGAATAGTGTGCCCTTAAATTTAGGTGGCATCCTTGTGTAGTACACTACCTGCCCAACTGTACATGGCAGCCTGGGTTTCAATTTCCTGCTCTGAATGCTGATGGGAGACAAAACAGGAATTTTTCCAAACTAGTAAAGATGCCTGAAGCTTAGACAAAGTTACCACACTGTTCTGTGTTTCCCCAAGGCTGAAAACCCCAACATGCTAAGAGGTCCAAACACCCAGAATATTCTGATGTGCAAGAAAAGGTACAGAGGATAAGAAAATAAAAACGACAAATGGTTGTGAAAAACTGAACCTCAAAAAAACCACTTTTTAATTCGGCCTAACAGCACCAGGTGCAATGTCTGGGGACAGACTCTGGGTACAATGCTGTGTGGCGACCACTCACACACACACAGCTCTGAGAAGGCCCCCGAGGGGGACTTACCTTCAGGGGGCTGAGCCAAGGGGGGGAAGGGGTGGCCCCACAACGGGGCAGGGGCAGGCAGGGGGAAAAGGTGCTACTTCTTGGCAAAGGAGATCTTCATGGCATTGTTCTGGGTGATCTTGAAGCCCTGCAGGGCGTCCCGGGCGGCCCCTGCCTGGACCTCATTGTCAAACTCCACAAAGGCAATGTCGTGCCGCCCAGGGACTAGTCGGACCTCCTTGAAGCCAGGGAACCTGAAAGAAGGGAACAGACCTCAGAGAACCAGACTCGGCATTTCCTCCGAATGTTCCAGCACTGGGAGCATAGAGGCCAAGGATGCTTCTAAACATCCCACAATGCACAGGAAATGATTATCCAGCCCCAGATGCATACAGTGCGAAGTGGAGGAACCCCAACATAAACAAGTATGCACAATGCGAACATGTCATTTAAAGAAATATTTTAACATGAACACCTATGCCTTTAAGGCAACCCTCAACTTAGATCAAGAAACAAGACACATAGGAGCGCCTGGTGGCTCAGTCAGTTAAGCGTCTGCCTTCAGCTCAGGTCATGATTCCAGGATCCTGGGATCCAGCCCCGGGTCCAGGTCCCTGCTCAGTGAGGAGTCTGCTTCTCCCGCTCCCTCTGCCCCTCCCCCACTTGGGCACGCTCTCTCTCTGTCTCAAATAAAGTCTTTTAAAAATAAAAATAAAGGGCGCCTGGGTGGCTCAGTGGGTTAAAGCCTCTGCTTTCGGCTCAGGTCATGATCTCAGGGTCCTGGGATCGAGGCCCGCATCGGGCTCCCTGCTCGGCGGGGAGCCTGCTTCCCCCTCTCTCTCTCTGCCTGCTTCTCTGCCTACTTGTAATCTCTCTCCCTCTGTGAAATAAATAAATAAAATCTTTAAAAAAAAATAAAAATAAATTTTAAAAAATTTAAGAAAAAGAAACAGGACACTGCCCCCCCCATGTCCTTCCCCAATCATTACCCACCCACCCTGTTCCAGAAATAAAGACTACCCTGACGTTTTATGATCTGCTGTTTCTCTCATTTCCCCCTTCTCTTCCCTAACTTCCTTCCCCATTGGGCAACCATCCTCGTGCTTGCTGGGTACACTTTCTTCTGCCGCTGTTCTTACAAAGTACGTATTGTTTTACAGAAGGATATACGTGCAATATTGTTTTCTGTCTTACGGAGTTTCTCAAAATTCCCTGTTGGCACCGTTACAAAGAACCATCTGCGCCGCTCTGTTCCTCTGACTGCCCCAGAGCACACCAGGGCGAGGGGCCCGTGTGACCTCTCCCATCGCCCGGGGCTGCCTCCAGCTCCCCACCAGGCGGAGGAATGCGGTCCCATTCACATTCCTTGGGACTCTTAAGAGTATCCTTAGGGGGCACCTGGGTGGCTCAGTTGGTTAAGCATCTGCCTTCAGCTCAGGTCATGATCCTGGAGTCTTCGGATCGAGTCCTGAGTTGGGCTCCCTGCTCAGCAGGGAGTCTGGTTCTCCCTCTGACCCTCCTGGCCTCGTGCTCATGCTCTCTCTCTCAAATAAATAAAATCTTCGATCTGCTCGATGCCACCTCACCGTTAGTTTATATACACCTAGCATTTTCCTGCTTTAGAGACTGGAAAGAGGAGGTCCAGGGGTGCCCCACCCCTTGTGAAGTCAAGGAAGGTCCCGCACTGCCATGTCCTAGGCTTGCCACTACCACACCTCCTCGGGCTGTGGGCCTGGCCTCAGCTTCCACAGTTTAGGCCTCCAGTCACTGTCCTGCCTGCAAATCCCAAGCAGGCTCAGGGCTCCACCAGCCTGGCCCCATGGTGCCATCTCCTGGCCATCGCCCTCTGGCCCCTGCCCAGCTCCTGGCCCCACTTACTGGTTGAAAAGCATGGACAGCATGAGCTCGTTGGTCTCCTCGGGCAAGTTGGTGAGGAATAAGATGTGATTTGGTGGGTTTTCTGAAAGCTGCAAGGAAGTGACAGAGCCCATGAGTCTATAGTGGGGGACCTACTGCCTATTTCCCATACCCACCCCGCTTGAATTCTTTTTGGGCCCTTCACCCGACACGTCCCTGATGTTGCCTGTCTACACCGCCAGGACACAAGCCGTTTCCATCGGCGCGTGATCCGCAGAAGTTCACCAAATCAAACTAGGTTCTGGGGCGCCTGGGTGGCTCAGTGGGTTAAAGCCGCTGCCTTCAGCTCAGGTCATGATCCCAGGGTCCTGGGATCGAGGCCCGCATCGGGTTCTCTGCTCAGCAGGGAGCCTGCTTCCTCCTCTCTCCTCTCTGCCTGACTCTCTGCCTACTTGTAATCTCTCTCTCTGTGTCAAAATGAATAAATAAAAAAAAAAAATCTAAAAAAAAAAACAAAACAAAAAACTAGGTTCTGGTCGCTGCTCCAGCCTCACCCTGCCCACCCGAAGCTCCTCCAAAAACATGTCAATCCCTCTCCGCCCCATAATGGAACCCCCACCCATCCCTTTCAAGTCGCACGTCCCAGCTCTTTATGAGACCCCAGGGGAAGGAGACACTCACAGGTTGGGCAGGTGGCATCTGCCCCGGCATGAGCTGCTGTGGGGGCATGGCCCCTGGCGGGATCTGTCCGGGAGCCAGGCCTGGAGGCGGGATCATGCCCGGAGGCGGCATGTAGGGAGGCTGGCCCGGCATGTGGTGCATGATGCGGGGCGCCTGGGTCATCGGGGGCATGCCCTGCGGAGAGAGGGAGGGCAGGGCTAAGCGGGGCGGCGGGCACGCCGGAGGGGGCGGGTTCGGTGCCAGCAGGAGCTAGAGAGGACCAGAGGGTGTCAGGAGACCCAGGGTGTGAAAGTCACGTGGAGAGAGCCCAAGAGCCCAAGACACCCGCCGAGACGAAGGTCACCGGAAGGAAAATGGATGGAGCAAAACCCGACCCAAGCCCAAGGTAGACGTCAAACTAGAAACTTAAAAAAACAAAAAACATGGGCGCCTGGGTGGCTCAGTGGGTTAAAGCCTCTGCCTTCGGCTCAGGTCATGATCTCAGGGTCCTGGGATCGAGTCCCGCGTCGGGCTCTCTGCTCAGCAGGGAGACTGCTTCCTCCTCTCTCTCTGCCTGCCTCTCTGCCTACTTGTGATCTGATCTGTCTCTGTGTCAAATAAATAAAAAAAATAAAAATTAAAACAAAACAAAAAAACCTGGAAAAAGTCGATTGCTAACAACTGTAAATAAAACGAGTGTAAATAAATGCTATAATGAGCTGCTATACTTTTCCTTAGAAAAACACACTTTGGCCGGGGGGGGGCAGGTGCAGGCAGGAAGGCACCTATAGCGAAAAGAGGAACAGACAGTGGAAGGCAGAGAGGGACAGGGCTGGGCAGGGCAGACGCGGAGAGAGACGGGAGGTAGGGAGGAGGGAGCCAGCCCAAGGGCACAACTCATGTCCCCGAGGGGACAGGGCGCCCAAGGGGGAACCATAGCTGAGAACTCAAAGGTGGACAAAAAGCTGGGTGCAGAAGAGGGGAGGGGGTAAGAACAGGGAAGCTGGGCCGTAACCCTGACCCCGCTGCTGACGCCAGACAGAAAGGGATGTGGCATCAGTGAAAGCTGGACAAAGAGTGTGTGACCCGGGCAGAAGACCCCAAAGTACGCAGTAGACTTTTGTGAAGGATCTCGTGCTTTCTCCATTCTGTTTAGAAAACAGGATGTTTCTACTTCTCGGGCCCTCACAAAGGTCATGAAGAGATTTTCCTGTTTCCTTCTAGAAGCTTTCTTGTTTTAGCTGTCACGCTGAAGTCTAGGATTCATCTCAAACTAACTTCCATAGCTGAGGTAAGACTAATACTTTGCCTCAGATACCCAATTGGTCCAGCACCATTTAACCATTTATTAGCAAAAAACGACAACAAAAAATCATTTACCACTGGACCTCGGTGGAGCCTTCACTGGCTGAGAAAGCCTGTGTGGACCTTTTCTGGACTCTCTTCTGCCACCTGATGCATCTTCCTTCCCAACATCACATTACCTTGATGACCACAGAAGACCCCCAGTTTCATTCTCCTCACCCGCCTTGCCTCTCCGCACACCTGTGTCCCCCAAATTCCTGCTGGGGTTTGACTGGAATTGTGGTTGAGTGTTAGACCAATCTGGAGGACTGGCATCTTAAGGTTTGAGTGTCCCATCCATCTGCTGAGTTCACCTCCCACTTCTCTCAGTGACGTTCTATACTTTTAGTGGGTGATTTTTGCACACCTTTCGTTACATTCAATCCTGAGGTATTTTTAAATTTGGAGTCGACTTGTTTATTGCTCACACAGAGAAATAAAATTGATTTCCTCCACACTGACCTTCTCTCTGGCGAGCCTGCTAAATTAAATTCACTAATTAATCCAAAAAAGTTGGTTCATGGCTTCCTCTCCATTTTCTGCAGCCACTAATACACAGACAGCAAGATCAAGGTCAAGAGGAGAAAGAAACCAGGGGACGGAGACACAGAAAGAAAGCTCCTAAAAACAGACAAGCACGGAGGCACTTCCAAGTGCAGAGTCCACCACCCAGCTGCGCTATCCCTCACGGAGAAGCGCACACGTTCTAGAAGGACATGGAAAGGGAGGGGGCCAGAGCCGCAAGGGGAGACCTCCCTCCCCTCCCCGCCCCGACTGCCCACATGCCAGGCCACAAGGCTAAGGCAAGCCTGGCGGGGGAGGGCAGCACCCCTGGGGCCTGGCTTACCGGAACAGGCCCCTGGACAGCCCCCACCACGGGGGCGGCTGCCCCACCCTGCACGGCCTTCTTGGCCGCTGGGGTCTCCTGGCTCTTGGGCTTCCTCTTCTCCCGCTTGCGGTCCCGCTCCACGAAGGTGCCCTTCATCTTGGCAATGATATCTGAGTCAGTCTTGGCATATTGAATGCGCTGCCAAACAGAGAGCGGAAGGGTGAAGACCGTCAATCTCAAGGCCAAATTGCCAGGGTACAAAAGCAGACCTTTACCAGAAGTTCGGTGAGTAAGGTTATGGAAATCGCTTGGCCTCAACATCCTCATCTGTTAAATGGGGACTGTGGAGATTTCCCACTCGAGAGGACGACCGTAAGGACTAAATGAGCTTAAGTGCTTGGAACAGTAGCTGGTGTGCAGTAAGTGGGTTGCTGGGATTTTGAAGGGAAGATGGGAAAGTCCTGAGCATCAGACCAAAGGCAGAAACTTGAGGAAACTGGGCCAGGACAGGGACATTATGCCTGGGGGGGTGAGGGAAGGGGAAGTCAATTCACACAGGAGTTTAGACCCCCCAGGGCATGCCTGGGTGGCTCAGTCATTAAGCGTCTGCCTTCGCTCAGGTCATGATCCCAGGATCCTGGGATGGAGCCCCGAATCAGGCTCCCTGCTCGGCGGGAAGCCTGCTTCTCCCTTTCCCACTCCCCCTGCTTGTGTTCCCTCTCTTGCATTGTCTCTGTCAAATAAATAAATAAAATCTTAAAAAAAAAAAAAAAGTCTAGCCCCCCCAGACTAAAGCTCATCCTCAGCGGATTATGGAGATTATGTACCATGGGGGTACAGCAATGAGCCCATCAGACAAAGGCCCTGCCCTCACGCTGTATCGAGAAAGACATGACAAAAGATTAAAAAGTGGCTGGCTCAGCGCATGTGATTCTCAATCTCAGGGTTGTGAGTTCAAGCCCCAGGCTGGGCGTAGAGCCTACTTAAAAAAAAAAAAAAAGAAAAAAAGAGACACGAATCAAAAATTTCAGAGTGTGGCTAAGAGAGGCCTCAGTGAAGCAATACTGGTGTACAAAGAGGGAGAGAAGGAGATCTAGGAAGAGTGTTCTAGCAAAGCGAACAGTACACCTAAGGTGTGCAGTGTGTTCAAGATCAACGGGGATGAGGAGGGAGGAAACGAGATCACAGAGGTAACAAAGGGCTCTGGAGGCTGCGGTGAAACTTGGGTTTTTTTCCTGAGAAAGCTGGGAGCCACGGAGTGTCCTAAGCAGGGAGTGAGCAGATTTCACTGGTGTGCTGGGAGCAGCCCTGGGGCCATGTGTGGAGAAGAGCCTGTGGGAAGCAGGGGTCCAAGCAGAGACCTGGAAAGCCATGGGGGAGAAGGAAGCAGCAGGCCGAGGCAGAGGTACAGAGCCGGCTTGACAGACACCCGGACAGAAATCACTCCCCGAGTGTCTGAAATGCTCTGAGCGGTGATCTGGGGAGCTGGGGAGGAGGACCAGCCCAGTAACGTTATGGTCTTTATACTTCAAGAGCGAATTCCCAGCTGCTCCAGAAAAGCTGTGGAAGATGCAGCAAGTCTGGGCTCACACCCAGAAGCAACAGCAGGCAAATCAGTGCCCCCTCCACACTGCGGCGGGAGGGTTCCAGGCTACCTCACCGCTCTCGGGGTCCACTGTCTTCCACAGGAGGTGACCTGCCTGGGACCTGGACATACCAGCATTTGCTGTTCCCTCAAGGGAGTTTGTTCAAGGAGACATGTTCCCATCAGGTGAAACTCAGCTGAGAGAGGGATAAGAGAAAAGGCCCCAGGAACCAAAGATGGCTGCCAAGGATACAGCAGGAACGGTAGTTCAGGGTGGGCACCTTGCAGAACGCAGCCCCCCTGGCTGTCCACATGGTCTCTTGAACCCCAACCCACCCGTTTCTACCCATTCACGGCCCCCACCCGGTCCTGGCTGGAGCTCCCGCACACGCAGCCTCCCCTCATCTCCAGCTTCTAATCCACTCTCCCCAACAGCCAGAGGCATCTCCCTGAACACTTCCATGGCTCCCCAGCACTCCCACCCCATGCTCACCCTTCTCTCCAGCCACACCAACTTGACCCACTTCGACTACAAATGTTCTCGGTTATCTAACACTTTCTCCCCAGCCTCCCCCGGCTAGTCCTTCTTCTGTGAGCCTCACATCCAGAAAGCCTTCTCTGGACCCCCAGACTGGGTGAGGTGCCTCCCCTAAGCTCCCCAAGATCTGTGCACTTCTCCTATCCTGGCCCTGACCCCTCTGGGTTGTCACCATCTGGGGTCTGAAAGGGCAAGGCTGGGGGCTCCCTCGGTCACTGGGTATCCCCACACCCCTGCCCCAGTACAGAGAACAGTGAATGCTGACAAAAAGCCAGAGAGACTCCCGACGTTAGGGGACCAGACTACAGGTGACAGGAAGTCCAAACCCCTCCCCTCAGCCACAGCACTCACCATGGGCTTGTCGTAGAAGGGGAAACCCTGCATGGAGCGCAGGGCGTTGGTGGCGCTGCTGACCTCCTTGAAGATGACAAAGGCCTGGCCCCTCATCTTCAGGCTTCGGGAAACCAGGATATCCAGGATCTGGCCAAATTGGGAGAAGATGGCGTAGAGGGACTTCTTCAGCTCTGCGGGGGGAGGAAGGGAAGGCCCACAGGTGACTGGAGGTCTTGGTACCTTGTCCTGGGGGCTGAGTTCCTTTTTCAGAGCCGAGTGAGGCCCAGGAGGAAAACCCTCAGCCACCTGACACGATGCCGCAGGTCAGGTGAGCCTTGACCCCTCAAGGGCCAGCAGCAGCCAAGACCACTGGGGTGAGTTGTGGGGGCTCATCTGAGAGCACGGAGGGTGCGGCTCTCTCCTGCTGAAGAACAGGAGGCCCACGTAACAAAGAGCCCGTGACAAATGCTCAACAAATGTGAGCATGCTTTTCCCTGTCACTGGCACCTTGACCCAGGCCTGGGTGAGGTGGCCCTGGCCAACTTCTCCAACTTGGTCCCCTCATATTCCACCCCGCTCCCCTATTTCCAGTCACACTGGCCTCACAGCCCTTGCCTAGGCCAGTACACGGATGCTGCCACAGGACCTTTGCCCCGGCTGCTGCCTCCACCACAGGGACCTTTCTCCTGCCGTGCTTACTGGTTTAGTGATCCTTAACCACAAGCCCCTCCCGCTTGCTTACTGCCCAAGCCCCAGGCTCAGTGCAGACTTTAGCCCCACAAGTCTCCGAGTCTCCGAAGAACTTGCGTGAATAAGGATACCATTAAATGTTTTACGGGAAAAACCTCACTAAATTCTCACAACCACTTCATGAGACAGTGACCATAACGGTCTCAATTTTACTAACGTGGAAACAGGCTCTCGGAGGATTCATCAGTGGCTTAGGAGTGCCCTGAAGGTAGTGGGAAGCTACAGAGCGGGGACCAGGACCGGGACTGGGACCCAAGTCCATCTGAACCCCACACCACCGTTATCTCACTAATAAACTACCACACCTGACAGGAAAAAAATACCAATCTTAGGCAAAGAAGACATCTGAGGGGCGCCTGGGTGGCTCAGTCGGTTGGGCGTCTACCTTTGGCTCAGGTCATGATCCCAGAGTCCTGGTATCGAGTCCCACATGGGGCTGTTCGCTCAGCGGGGAGCCTGCTTCTCCCTCTGCCTGCCGCTCCCCCTGCTTGTGCGTGCATGTGCACACGCTCTCTCTCCAACAAATAAAATCATGTTTAAAAAAAAGGAGACATCAGAGCTGGAAGATACCTGCTGAAAGACTAGGTGGGGGAAGGAAAGAAAATGGTGGGGTAAAGAGGGAAGCAAAAGGATGTTCTGGCAAAATTCGCCAAAAATTCTCCTGATGCCATTTCTGGTGTTTCTCTTCACCCCCATGAACCCAGACCTCAGGTCATTCCCCAGGGCGCCTCAGTGGCCCAGTTGGTTAAGTGTCTGGCTTTGGCTCAGGTCATGATCCCAGGATCCTAGGATCGAGCCCAGCATTGGGCTCCCTGCTTGGTGGGGAGCCTGCTTCTCCCTCTCCCATTCCCCCCACTTGTGTTCCCTCTCTCACTGGGCTTCTGTCAAATAAAATCTTAAAAAACTCTCCCTTCTCCCCTCTTGCCCACTCAAGTTCACTCTCCATACATCATCCTCACACCAGACTGTGTCCTTCCCCTGGCTCCCAGATGGCCTCAGGACAAAGTCTAATAGCCCACCTGCCTGCAAGAGCCCAGGAGCCATCAGTGTACTGCTCACTGGAAGGTTCTGCCTTGTCGCAGGCTTCAGTCACACAAAACTACTTGTCGTTTCCAGAACAACCCAGGCTCTCTTTCGCCATTAGGCATCTGCCCATGTTGCTCCAAGTTTAGAACACTCTTCTCCCTCACCACGACATATATACTGCTTCCTCTACCTGGAAGACTTCTCTGAAATGTCTCCTCTTCTAAGAGAGGGAACCAGCCCCTCTATCCAGGTGCCCCATCCCAGTCCTGACCACACTGCTTCTGGTTCCCCCATCACAGCCCTGGCTACTCTGGGCTACTGCTGTCTGAGAGCAGGTCTGCCTTCCCACTGGACTGTGGCTCCATGAAGGCAGGACCAAGACTGTCTGTTACCAGTGTTTCCCCAACATAGGAGATTTACATGGCTTGTCTGGTTTTCTTCAACAGTAACTTTATCGGCAACCTCAAACTTAATCCCAGCAAACTACTTTGGTTCTCCCCGAGAATTTTCTTTTTTATTCCCCACCCCCAACCTGAGATTCTCCTTAAGGGGATAATAGATAAATTTTACCTAGCCTTTACTAACGACTGGATACCATACAAGGAAGCACTGCGTGGATGATGTTTAGCTGATGTAGTCCATGTAACATCCATGCAAACAAAGTACTAGGGCTTTGTTCAATTTTCAGATAAAGAAAATGAAATTCAATAAAGGTGATAAAGAAAATGGAAAAATACACCCAAAGTCAAGAATCGAGTTCTTAAGCCGAATTCCATACTTGTGGCCTCAACGACTTTACCTTGCTGTGTGGCCTTGGGCAAGTCACATCACCCCGGAGCCGGGTTCCTAATCGGAGAAAAAGGAGTACTAGCTCCTTCCTGAAGGGTTGTTGCAAGAACTTAAAGTAGTAAAGATGTACATATCAGTACCTGATGATGGTCTTAGCCATGTTACTATTATTCCATTTCCTTTTTGAAATCAAACATCTGGGCACCTGGGTGGCTCAGTGGGTTAAAGCCGCTGCCTTCGGCTCAGGTCATGATCCCAGGGTCCTGGGATCGAGGCCCACATCGGGCTCTCTGCTCGGCGGGGAGCCTGCTTCCTCCTCTCTCTCTCTCTGCCTGCCTCTCTGCCTACTTGTAATCTCTCTCTCTGTGTCAAATGGATAAATAAAATCTTTAAAAAAAAAAAGAAAGAAAAGAAAAGAAATCAAACATCTCCATCGTGAGCTGATCACTGAGAATACCACGGTGACCAAGACCATCCCAGCGCTTACCCTCACGAAGCTCACAGACCAGCACAGACAACCCCGAAACAGCCCAGAACAATCAGGGCTTGAGCGGGACATGACCAGGGCCTGTGGGAAGTCAAGAGGCAGGCACCTGAGCGGAAAGGGGACGCTGAAGGGTTCTTGGAGGCGTCCTGTGAGCCGAAACCTTCAAAGATGAACCACAGTGACCAGGCTAATGGCCAGAATATAAGCTGGATTGGAGGAGCGTTTAAGACACAGGAAGCAGCGTGTGCAAAGGCTGAAGGATTAACCGACAGTTTGGCTGGAGAAGGCGAAGGAAGAGACGTGAAAGCGGGGGATGGAAGAGGGGACCGGCTCCTGCAAGGTCCCCTGGAGTCTGGACTATCCCCAGAACTCACCATCCTTCTTGATCTTCTCGTTGAGATTGTTGATATAAATAGTGTGGTTGGGGCGGGTCTCGGGAACTGCCATGGAGAGAGGTGCCGAGGTAGAGCTGTAAGAAGGAAAAAGGTAACTTCAGCCCTGGATGTTTCCAAATCCTCTGTCCCAAAGCGGGCTTAACGCGCTGCTCAGGGATCGTACTTCCAGAAGGAAGTCAGGAGAGGCGGGAAGGAGGCACAGCTTGGAAAACAAAGCGAAAGCAGGACACTGCTTCTCCCCCCCGCGTGGTAGAGGGAAATCTCGAGAGGTTTACTACGAGTCCCAAGATGCTCTACGCGACCCAGTAGGCGGAGCCTCCTAAGTGGCGAATCCCATTGGCCCAGGAGCTCAAAGGGCGGCCCAGGAGAAAAAACCCGGATGCATAGGAGCCAGTTAACGAAACAGACCACTCTAAGGCGCCCTAAGCTCGCGCAGCGGAAAGATAGTTTCCCCATACGAGGCGCGAGAAGGTCCAGGCGGCAAGTGCTCCGCTCGCCCGGCGTCGATGGCCCCCGTCGCCCAAGATTACTCACCGACAAAGTCGCAGCTCCCGCAAGGGTCTCCTCTTACGTTTTTGAGAGCCTAGTACAAAAGCTGCCTCTCCTGGTCCCGCCTTTGTCTTTTTGCAAGCCAATCCCGTTCGGAAACCCGGTAGCTTGACCAATCAGAGTCCGTCTCGCTCCTGGGCCCAAATCTTGCCAATCAAAACGACATTTGGGTTCCCGCCTCGGCAGAAAAACCCCGCCCGACCCGGCACTCAGGCTCTACGGACCAATCCGCGGAGGCCCGCCCCCTCACGCGCCCCTTGCCAATGGAGAAGCAGCTCGCGCTCCGGTGTCTTCCGGGGGCGGTCCTTTGAAAGGCTCTCCAACCCCCGCCCCCCGCCCCGCCTTCTCTCGTTACGCGACTCTGCTGGGCGTGGGCACGAGTCGCGAGCCCCGCCACGTGATGGGGGAAGAATGTGCGCTGCCGCCGCCATTTTGCTGGAAGGGGAGGCGCGTTTTACTCTCCGGCTCCATTACGTATCCTAGCGGTATCGCGTCCTCGCGTCCTCCGATGTCTGAGCTTTCCCCAACCCGGAGGACTTTTCCTTTCGCTGATTCCAGGATCTTCTCCACCACTAAACCATCCACCCTGCCAGGTGTCCTTTTGATCCCTTGACCTCTTATTTCTCAAGGTCAGCTCCAAGTTTCCGAACGCGGGCCTGGGATGTGAGGGGTTACGTGGCCTGAATTCCCTGGTCTTAAGCCCTGAGCCCCCCAGGTCCCGCCGTTTAGGCGCCCCACCCCAGACCCAAGCCTTCATTTTCCCAGAATTGACTCCCGAGTTTCCAAACCTCGCCCTGAATACAGTAACTTAACTAAATCCCCCTCCTTGGGCCTTGCAACTGGGCCCCAAACCACAGATCTAGTTCCGGATGAAGGACCTGCCCTGTTAACCCCCTGCTTCCATGGTTCCAAGTGTCAGTGCTGGTCCTTTCAGGCCCACTCCTCAGCACCCAAGTTCTGGCACAATGCGCTGAAACCTTTAGAACGTCCATGCCTGCCACTAACCCATTTTAGAGCATCCATCAGGCCCCAATTTTTGATCTTCCAGCTCTTGCACGTCATACACCCCAAAATGATTTCTCAGTGCTCTCCTCCGGTAGAGCCCCCAGCACCTCCACAAACCCCTGCTCCCCAAACCCCCATCACTCCACTTCCTCTACCCCCGGGTGTCCCCAGTTTAGCTCTTCCACCTCCCTCAAGTCTCCAGGCCCCTCTCCCCCCACCCCCACCTCCACCTCCACCGCCTGTCAGGGGGCTGGCTCCCCCTCACGTCTTCGGCCTAGAGAAGAGCCAGCTCCTGAAGGAGGCCTTAGAGAAGGCCGGCCCAGTCCCCAGGAGCAGAGATGATGTGAAGAGGCTCCTGAAGCTGCACAAAGACCGGTAGGGTGTCACCGAACCACCTGTCCCCAGGTCACTTAAGCCATCTTCTCTTGGGGTTCCCCATTTCCTCAAGGTCAAAAACCTCAGCTCCCTACTTAGATCCATGCAGGGCACGCCTTGGGCAAAGAGGAGAAATCCTGCCCTCACTGGTGCCTAGTCCAGAGGCAGGGACAGCTTCCCTCCCTCATCAGTGACAGCCCAGAGTAGTCAGAGCTGTAATGAGGGAGCCCCGGGAGCGGGCCTGGCCAAAGCTGGGGCTTAGTGTTAGTGGGGCCTGAGAGCTCTTCCAGGTGTGATAAGAATTAACAGCCCATGCAGAGGCGCAGGCTGAAACGAAGAGGTGTTCTTTTCCAGGATCTGCAAGTATTTCTTCAACAGGACAGGGGAGGTGGTAAACATGGCGTTCTACGGGTGGACAGTAGCCAGATCACGCAGCGCAGGGCAGGGGCGCCGCGTAGAGGGAGCTGGATGAGCCTGAGGGCATTGGGAGCTGTGGAAGGGCTTTGCATAGGGAGGGAGGCTGCCTGTGGGGACTGGAGGCCGTGAGACCATCAAGGGGCCCAGGAGGAAGCTGGAGCCCCCAGAGATCCAGGCAGGAGGGGGCTGGACCCAGGCCGGGGCTGTGGTGACCCGGTGTAACAAGGACTGAGTTGCCCAGACTCATGGAAGAAACTTCCTGCTCTCTAGACAAGTTGATAATCTGTTTGGTTAGGACATTTGTCAGGCACTAGTCCAAGTGTGTTTAGGGATTGATTTCATCCTGTCAGTGATTCTGTAAGGTAGGAACTATGCTTATGTCATTTTCCAGGTGAGGAAACTGAGGCTTACGAAGGTGAAGTCACTTAGCCACAGCACTTGGAAGAACCCAGTTTGCACTCTGGTGGCAGGCGCTCGTGCTTTTAACCACTGTGCTATGTTACTACCATCTTCCACCAAGACAGTGCTCCAAACTGGGGACCAGGAGCTTTGGGTCCCCCCAACCCCCCGCTCACCGCCCCACCCCAGCCTTGTTCTTTCACTGGCCTTGGAACAGAAATACTGGATAAGCATGTCGCCCAGCCTCTCCTGAGCCCTGGGGCTGCATTGGATCAAAATTGTATGAGTGATTTCCCCAAGGGGCTGGGCAGGCCTGCAAGGGCTCATTGTCTGGGTGATCTCTTAGGCCTGGGGTATGCGCTTACCTGGTTCTGCTCTAGGCCGAGTTAAGGGATTTTCATCCCCGTTGGACAGGCTTGAGAAGGGAAAAAAAAATCCCAGGAAGGGTTTGGGTAGAAAGACACCCCCCTTCAAGAAATTTCCTCTAATCCATTTTTCTGGCTCTGAGTTGCAAAGATTTTGCACAGCTGTTGTTTGCCCCCACAGTAGCCGAGAGAAGAAGCAGGGAGCAGCGGGTGGAAGGATGATTCCCACTGAGCAGATGAGGATGCGGAGGCTTGGGAAGGGACAGGTGCCCCATCAGGGGAGAAGGAAGTCGGCATCAGAGCCTGGAGCTGCCCTCCAGCCTTAGGACATCCAGACCTGGGTTCCTCTCCCCATCCCTCAACACTCCACTCCCAGTCACGCCTCGAGGGGGGTGGATTTAGGAGCCGGTTCCCATGTGACCTGAGCACATTCTGATTCAGTTTCAGAAGTGACTTACAATGGATCCTCTTCTGTGTGGACCTGCCCTCCCTCATCCAGGAAGGCCCTCAGTACGTGCCCTGATCTGGGACTCCGACCCCACTCTGCCTTTGCTGTGCTTCCTGAGGTCCGCTCTGCAGGGCGGGAGCCATGGGTTTGTCCCAGGCATCCTGGGAGGAGGTGGAGGGGAGGGAAAGGGGGGCTGGAGGGGAGGGTCCCGGGTGCATGCGCAGTACACTGTTGGAGTGAACGAGCAAGCAAGTAAGCAAGTGAACAGTCTTCATCTCTGACTCCGCTTCGGCACCGCCTCCTCCTGGAAGCCCAGGGGACCTCTCTCTCCACCTTCCCACCGTCCCATCCTCCCTGCAGCCCACCAGGCCTGGGAAAAGGGAAGCTCCCCCAGCACGCAGACCTGTTTCTTACACTGAAGCTTTCGGGGCAGAGGGGGTTTGCTAAAGGCATGACTTAGGGGTGGAGGGACTGGGCCTGTCTCTCCCCAGGTGCGGGCTGGTGGCCTTGTGGATGGCAGGGACACTCTTGGCACCGCCCAGCGGTGTCCCCCTAGAGAGACTTGTGGAGATGGCCATGGAGAGAGGCTACACGGCCCAGGGAGAGATGTTCTCCGGTGAGTTGGAGGCAGAAGGGTCTCAAGCCAGTCCTGTGAGGGGACCCTGTTCCAATCCTCAGGCCCTCCTCCCCCACCCAGTAGACTGTTAGGAGGTGGATTCTAGAGGCAGGTTGTCTTCGTTCCCAGCGCAGCAGAGCTCCTCATCCCCACCCCTCCTGCTGGGTGGCTGTGGGCAAGCAGCTTATCCTCTCTGTGCCTTATTTCTTGTATTTTTCCAAAGAGGGGGCAGTTGCAGTGATGATTTGAGGTGCCAATCCCGTTAGCCCATGGCTTGCGGCCAGGCACACAGCGATCCTTCTGTCTCTGTCACCCCTGCAGTGGCTGACATGGGCGAGCTGGCCCGGGAGGCACTGGGCTGCCAGGCTGAGCAGCTCCACGGTGGCCTGGGTGGTCCCAACAGAGCCCGGGTCCTATGGCACCTCATCTCCGGACAACCCCTGCTCATCCCGTATCCCAGGGCCCCGAAGGGAGCCAGGTGGGGAGGGAGAAGGGGGCGTCCCAGGGCCACACCGCAGCTTTGGCCTTAACCCCTCACACCAGCTACGACGAGGACTTCAACCACGAGCCGTGTCAGAGGAAGGGCCACAAGGCCCACTGGGCAGTGAGCACAGGTGGGTCCCCCTCCCCTGCTCCTGTGTGCTCACCCCGGTTGTCCCCAGCGACCCCCGCACTCTCAACCTGACACTGGCACGTCTCCCGTGCTCAGGGCAGGGACCAGAGCTGGGCTGGCCCCGTGCCCACAGGATACTTAGTTAGGGACCTGGCAGGCAGCAGGTGCCTCAGTATCTGCCAGTCAGGGTTTCCACAAACGGAAGCTCAGAGCACGGACTTTAGGATCAAACCGTTTGGGCTCCAGATGCGGTCCAGCCACTTCCGGGCTCTGTGACTCTGGGCTTTCCTTCCTCCGTCTGGGAATCGGGGTGACGGTGGGCAAAGCACGTTGCACGTGTCGGTCAGCGTCGGCCTCAGTCGCCCTAGTCCTCGTCCCCCTCCCCACCCCGCCTGCAGGAAGGCTGGTTTGCATGTTGGGTGCCCCGGTCCGTGACCTCGAGGGCTCCTCCGAGCCCTCCTTTACTAGACAGCGGGAAACCTCTGGGTGACGACCTGCCCTATTGAACGCCCCCTCCCCTCCCTGTGCTTCCGCCCTGGAGCAGACACCCTCAGTCCAGTCCCAGCCCGGCCGTGTGCCCGCGGCCCAGCCAGCCGCTGGGCGATACAGTGTAGAGGCAGCACCCGCACCTTCCCTGAAGGCCAGTGGGGGGAGCTTGGTGAGCCTTCCCCTCCCCCCCCGCCGCTCACAGCCTCCCCTCTCCTCCCAGGGGTCCTGCTGGGCGTGCGGGCCGTGCCAGGCCTCGGCTACTCTGAGGACCCTGAGCTGCCAGGTCTGTTCCACCCGGTGCCCTGCACGCCCCGCCAGCCACCAGCCCTGCCAGAGGAAGGCTCCCCCGGAGCCGTCTACCTTCTCTCCAAGCAGGGCAAGAGCTGGCATTCCCAGCTGTGGGACTACGACCAGGTCCGGGACAGCAACCTCCAGCTGACCGACTTCTCGCCCTCACGGGCAGCCGACGGCCGGGCGTACGTGGTGCCTGCTGGCGGGGTGCGGGCCGGCCTCTGTGGCCAGGCCCTGCTGCTCAGACCGTGGGACTCCGGCGCTAGCCCGCTGCCACCCTGAGCCCGCTGGCAGGGCCCTGGCCACAGCTCGGCTCTGTCACCGCAGGAAGAGCGCCTCGGTTTCTCCCTTTGCCCACACACCCCAGACACAAAAGAAAAAAGTCCACAAAGCTGGCTGACTGTGCGATTTATTGGGGCGTCCTGGAGGGAGAAGCGCGCGAAGCGAGTTTGCCTCCTGTTCCCCAACACTGCCCCAGCTAACGACTACCTGTCATATAAATAAGTATAAAGACGGTCAGTAGAAAAGGAGCACACCTCCTCGGGCCTGGAAGACACATTCGAGCTTCAGCTCAGGGAAGACAGAGGCGCCTGGTTCCCAGCCTCGGAGGCCTGGAAGCCAAAGGTACAGGTGCAGGAGGAGGGGGGTGGAGGGGCGTCACCCACACTTCGGGGTGCCGGGGTCTTTGGGGTGGACCAGGAGGCACACCCCGGGGCACAGCCGGTGGCCCCACCTACCCTGCCCCCCTGGAGGAAGGGCTCTGCTTCCCAAACCTGCTTTCCCATGGCTGAGAGCCCTTCCTGCCACCGGCCAGCTAGGAGCAAGAGACAGTGAGTACGGGGTGGGAGGAGGGAGTCCCCAGGCTGAGGCTGGTCCCCGACGAACGAGGCGGTGCTAGTCACAGTGCCGGGGAAGTGGCTGTGGTCCCGGCCTGCAGGGGGTCAGCAGAGTTCTTTCTGGAGTGGGGAGGATCCCGTGGGGCCTGGGGACCGGGGAGGGCAGGGCAGGGTGAACTGGGTCCCGCCCCACAGCGGCAGCTCTCAGACCAGGCCCATGTGGTGTCACACCCTCCCCAGGGTCCCTGACGCTGGAGTGGCTCCCGGGGGTGAACGGATGGGGCCAGAACTCTCCCAGGCAGACAGGTGGCTCCTGCCTTTGTTCACAGGTGAGGGCTGGTTCTCCAGTGGACCAGGGATGACACTGACCTTCCCCTGGCCTCCGGGAGCCCGCCCGCAGCCGGGAGGGGGCTGACGAAGGAGGCAGTGATTACGGTCATTCCTACGGCGACGGGCACCATGACACGCCTGTGTCCTGTGGCATCTGAACTGTGTCCTGTCAGGGCTCGCTGTTCAGTTACAGTCCCCAGCAGCCCCTCAGAAAGTTTCCAGGCCTGTCAGAGGACTCAACCTGGTTCTGATCCACCATGGGATGCGGCCACATCACACCCCTACTCCCTATCATGGGAGGGCCAGGGACTACCTGGTCTCCAAGGCCCTTCAGACCTAACACTGCTCTCGCGCGGTGTGTGACACCACCTGTCCCGTCCCCGCGGTCAGCACCCCCATGGCCAATCTCGGGGTACCGCCAGCCAGACGGGCACCAGCCAATAGATCCACCTGGCAGCAGGCAGGGAGGTTAACCCTGAGCCAGCCCCCGAAGAAGGTGGATCAAGTTGTCCAGACCCCAGAGGTACCCATCCTCGCGGTTGCCCTCGGCCCAGGGCAGTCGGTGGCTGAGCGTCTGGTGGTCAGGCAAGGCCACCGTTTTGCCGAAGTCAATCATCCAGACCTTGGCCAGGCCGGTGTGGTCATGCACAAAGAGGAGGGAGCTGCCCACTACCTGCAGGGAAAGAGATGGGAGGTTAGAGGGAGGAGCAGGCTCCGGCCTCAGGCCCCCTCCCCAGCAGGCACCTGCCAGGGTGCTCGACAGCACGAACTCCGGAGCCGGGCTGTCTGGGTTCAGATCCTGGCTCTGCCGCTGACGGGCCAGGTGACCTTGCACAGGCGACCCAACCTCCGCGCACCTCTACTTGCTCGCACGCAAAGTGCGAAGAGTGGGATCGTAGTACGTTCACCTCGAAGGCTGCTGTGCACGTCACGTGTGGGAAGTCATCCACCTCAGGCCCTCAGGACACTTGCCAGTATGGCAGACGGATGGCCAGCGCGAGCCTTTTTCCCGCTGGGCTACACACTCAGGTGCCCGCAGGACCTCGCATGGGTGAAAGGAGCCCGGCCGGCACCACGAAGCGGACAACGCCTCCCCCGGGGAAGAACCGCTCGGGCCCCAGGGACCGCGGTTGTTGGCGACATCCCCTCCTCCGGAGACCGGTGACGATGGTAACCCCCCGACCCCCCGCTGCTGAGGTCTGGCAGCATCCCGCCACCCCACGCGCTCACGAAGTGCCCTGCAGTGCTGGACACACAGCGCTCGGCAGATGCTGGCGTGGCAGGGGTGGGGACGGGGCAGGGGGGCAGTTAGAATTAGACACGGTACTCCCGTTGCCCTCGTGGGACTCCAGGTGTGCAGGGCCCTCCCCTCTTGTAGTCGGGTTTCAAGCCGCACCACCTCCAGAGAACCCAGGTGACCGGGCAGGTGAGCAGGAGGCCGTCAGGAGAGGCAGCCGCCGCCCCACTCTGTTTGGCTGTTGGCATGCGGCGGGCAGCCCAGTTGTTGCCACGTCTCCCCATGGGCCGGGGAAACCGGGAGTCCCAACTTGGGTGGCAAGTCTCGTGTTTAAGACTATGGCAACTCATTTTTTTAAAGTGGGTGAAACTGGGCACCTGGGTGGCTCAGTGGGTTAAAGCCTCTGCCTTCGGCTCAGGTCGTGATCTCAGGGTCCTGGGATCGAGGCCCGCATCGGGCTCTCTGCTCAGCAGGGAGCCTGCTTCCCCCTCTCTCTCTGCCTGCCTCTCTGCCTACTTGTGCGCTCTCTCTCTCTGTGTGTCAAATGAATAAATAAAATCTTTTAAAAAAATAAATAAAAAATAAAGTGGGTGAAACTGAACATGAACACCGAAGAGATGAGGTCCCCGGGCTTCCTCGTTGGGACTTGCATGTAGAACCCAAGAATGGTGACGAGGACGATGGGGGTGACATTTGATGGTAATGAACACGACAGTCACAGATGGCACACACCGAGGGTGGACTGTGGGCCCCGCTTCCATGGATTAATGGGCCAGATCCTCACCCCGCCCAGGAGGTGGGAGCTCCATCAGCCCGTCATGCCTGTCGGAAGACAGGTCCCAGGCCCGGGAGGCTGGGGAGTGCGGACTGGGGTTCAAACCCGGAGGCCCTACTCCCAGATCAGGGATCTATCGGAAGTTGGGGGTATCAGGAAAAAGAAGTGAGGGGGACCCGAGTGGGGTGGAAGAGCTTGGAGAGAGGAGGGAGAGGACATGCACACACAGTGAGGTCACGACTCCACAGACTTCCTGCGACAGCCCAGAGAAACTGTTTCCGAAGAGACCAGGCTGCAGAGGAGAGGGAGGGGGCAGGGGAAGAGCCACCGAACAGGAAGGCAGACACCAATAATTGGAAATAATTATGCTTACAAAAGTAATTTTAAGAGCAAGAAATTAGGGCACTGGGTGGTTCAGTCAGTTAAATGTCTGCCTTGGGCTCAGGTCATGGTCCCAGGGTCCTGGGATCAAGCCCCACATTGGGCTCCTCGTTCATTAGGGAGCCTGTTTCTCCCTCCCCCTCTGCCCTTCCCTCCTGCTCATGCTCCCTCTCTCTCTCTCTCTCTCAAATCAATAAAAAAAAATTGTTTCCCCCCATGTCAGGAGGAAACTAAGGCCTTAGAAGGTAAGTCGCGTGCCCAGCCGTCGCTGCAGACCACCTGGCTCAAGCCCACGTTCTGAACTATCCCATCTCCCTGAAATCCCGTTTGCTGCCAGCCCTAAAGATCAAACCCTCAAACATGGGGGTTCCTCTTAATGGCCTTGCCCTGTAACTCCGTCAGCGGTTTCTCTTCGGTGGCGCCCGGATGCTGACGCCGCCCCCCCCCCCCGCCAGGCCTTCCGTCCCGGTCCCCGTCCCCGCGGCAGCCGGGCTCGCACCTCATGGGTCTTGAAGAAGGGCGAGTTCTCCAGAGCCTCTCGGAGCTCTTCCAGGCGAGCCACGTACTTTCTCTGTGGGAGAGGGAGCATTCCTTGGTTAGCACAGGGACTCTCTGGGTCCTTCCGCGCCTCCAGAGCCGACATCCTGCACCCCCGAGGGAGCAGGCAGAACCCGGCCGGGTTGGGAGCGGGGGGCCGCGGGGGAAACGGGAGGCAGGGGGAGGCTTGGCTGCCTTGGGGGGCACAGAGCAGAGCGTGGCTGGGAGAGCACATGAGTATCTGCAGGTCCTGGCAGCACCTCTGACGGAGAGGTGGAGTCGGAGAGGTGAATCTCAGCTTGGTCAGAGGACTTGCTCTGGCCAGTGAATCGGGGCAGAAATCAGTGGCCATTCCGAGCCATCTTGCTTTTTCACTCGTTCTCTGGGTCACCTGCTTGCACCCTGAGAATGTGCCCAGGCTCGCCCGCCGGAGCAGGAGAGACAAGCAGCCAAGTCATGAGCCCAGACGGTGAGCCCGTCACCATACACGTAAGCAGGACCCTCCTGGTGCAGCCCGCTCTGGCCAAGCCACCAGCTGACCGCGGCTGGTAAGCAAGGCAGGCCGCTATCGGCCCACCGGGGCCTACAGGAGCACTGCCCTGGGAGCAACAAGGGCGGTGGTGCCTGTGGTCATCTTAAGCTGCTGAATTCAGGGCACGGGTGTCCCGCTCACCAGGAGGCCACGGTTCCCGTCCACGAAGTCCTCCAACACCTTTGTCACCTGCTCCAGCTCCTGGGTCTTCTTGAAATTGGTGTTGCAGGTCCCATTGGCCTTCTGCAGGGCAAGGGGTGAAGACAGAGCGTCATACCTTTTCATCCACATGCTGACACCAAGCAGCCTCCGGCACCTCCTGGGACTACCTGCCTGTCCCCGAGTTCCCGGGCGCTCAGGAGGAAGAGCCGGCTCACCTGCCAGCCCAGTTCCACCCAGCCCCAAGACCCACTCCGGAGCAACCGGTCCTTCCCAGGCTAACCTTAAACCCCTTGGTTGACCCAGTCTAGCTAGGTGGACTTTGGAGAGGGGTGGGTCTGGCTCTGAACAGTGCCTCTGCTACTTCGGAGCTGGTGGGCCTTTAAACAAGCCGCCTCCCTGGCCTCAGCCTCAGTTCCCACATCTGGAAAACAGGGATTGTTTTGGTATTTACCACCTAAAGCTGGTGTAAGGATTAGAGGAGTCTGGATGGGTAGGATGCACCGCGCAGTGCCTGGCGCACAGTTAAGGAAGCACTCCATAAATGAGACTAATGTTTTTGTTTTTGTTTTTGTTTATGTCTGAGTGGGGCACAGAGAAGCCACCTGAGTCACCCTGCCCCACTGTGCCAGGGGCCGTGTGGGTGCTGAGAACATGAAGGTAACAAGACAGACACACAGTCAGGTGAAGGAGGCAGGTATGGAATAAGATCATCATGAAGGGAAAGAAAAATAATGAGGAAGTAAAGAGAGGGCCCTAATCTGGCAGGATAGAAATCAAGGTGGGCTTCCTGGAAAAAAGGAAATTTAAAAGACAGGAGGGGCATCTGGGTGGCTCATCTGCCTTCAGCTGGGGTCATGATCCCAGAATCCTAGGATCCAGCCCCATGTCAGGCTCCCTGATCAGTGGGGAGTCTGCTTCTTCCTCTACCCCTCTCCCGTGCTCTCTCTCATGTAAATAAATAAAATCTTTATTTATTTATTTAATTTAAAAAAATTTTTTTTAAAGATTTTATTTATTTATTTGACACAGAGAGAGATTACAAGTAGGCAGAGAGGCAGGCAGATAGATAGGGAGACGAGGAAGCAGGCTCCCTGCTGAGCAGAGAGCCCGATGCGGGCCTCGATCCCAGGACCCTGAGATCATGACCTGAGCCGAAAGCAGAGGCTTTAGCCCACTGAGCCACCCAGGCGCCCAATAAAATCTTTAAAAATAAAAAATAGGGGTGCCTGGGTGGCTCAATCATTAAGCATCTGCCTTTGGCTCAGGTCATGATCTCAGGGTTCTGGGATCGAGCCCTGTATCGGGCTCCCGCTCAGCAGGAAGCCTACTTCTCCCTCTCCCACTCTTCCTGCTTGTGTTCCCTCTCTTGCTGTGTCTCTCTCTGTCAAATAGATAAATAAAACCTTAAATAAATAAATAAAAATAAAAAATAGGGGCGCCTGGGTGGCTCAGATGGTTAAGCATCTGCCTTTGGCTCAGGTCATGATCTCTGGGTCCTGGGATTGAGCCCCGTGTCAGACTCCCTGCTCAGCGGGGGAGTCTGCTTCTCCCTCTCCCTCTGCCCCTCCCCACCATGCTTTCCCTCTCAAATGAATTTTAAAAATTAAATTAAATTGTATTAAAAATAAAATGAGACAGGAAAACAACTGGGAGTCAACCAGGGGGAAATAGGGAAGAGCATGTGCAGAGGTCCTGTGGCAGGAAAGAGCAGTACTCTTTCAAGCAAATGAAAGTGCTTCAGTGGGCCTAAAGGTAGATGAGGAAGAGAGGGGAAAGATGAGGCTAGACCCTGGAGGGCCCTCCAGGCCAGGGAACATCTCTCGAGGGAACTAGGGAGCCACGGGAGGGTTTTGAATAGGAGAATGACAGTCAGATGTACAATTCAGAAAGATGGCTCAGGCAAGGTCGTTGGGAAACGGGTACTCTCACGTGTCATTGGTGGGGTGCACAATGGTCCCCCTCCCGTGAAAGGAATTTGTCAATCTCTAGCAAAATTCCCAATGCACCTCGTCTTTGACACCGTCCTCCTGTTTCTGGGACTCTCTCTTCTACAGCTAAACCCACCCGCTTGCAAAGTGTCTTGTGTATAAAGTGATTCACTAAGGCACCGTGTATAATGGCAAAAAGTGGAAATCCAGGTGGCCAACTGTAGGGGACTGTGTCTCATCCAGAGAGAGCTTTTACACAGCTGAGACAGACAGGAAGGGAGAAAGGAAGAGAAAGGAAGGAAAGCAGGCAGGCAGACTTTCTATGGAATGATTTGGAAAATTCTCCAGGGCTACGCTACCTTTTGTGTAAGAGGGAGAGGAGGAAAATTTAGGATATGCGATTGCATTTGTTTGTATTTGCAGGAAGAACAGAAGAAACCAGAAGGCGATTCTCCAGGAGCGGGCGGGGGTGGAGGGGCAGAATGGGAAGGGGAGCAGCAGGGTTAGGAGAGAGATTCCCCCTCTATACCCTTTCATATTATTTTGACTTTTAAACTGTGTGAATCCCTCTTCAAACAATTAGGTTTAATGTACAAAAAAAGGAGAGGAAGAAGGAAAGAGAGAAAGCAAAAAGGAAAATCTTTCCCCATATTGGGGGGAAAAGGATCCCTTCAGCGGCCATCCTGGATGAGGATCAGAGGGGGTGAGACAAGGACCCAGGACCCCGGGCAGGCCAGGGTGGGAGAGACAAGGGAGGCTGGGGGGGAGAGACCAGGGAGGCTAGTGGGGGAGAGGCCAGGGAGGCTGGGGGGGAGAGACCGGGGAGATTAGGGCAGGAAAGATGGGCAGATTAGGGCAGGGCCATAGGGAGGGGAGCAGAGGGAACCAGAAGCTGCTCAGGGAGACAGATAAACAAAACCTGGGCACTGACAGGGGTGAGAGAGAAGCAGGACCTCCCCGAGACCCTGTCTGTTCATCTTCCACGGTCTCCCGCTCTTTCTCCACATCCTGCTTCTCCCCAGCTTTCCCCGACGCCCATGTTCCCCAAGAGATCCTGTCTCTGATCTAGCGCTCAGCCCTCCGGTGACAGGCTGGCAGCTCCTGGCCCTCACCTTGATGCCCTCAATCCGGAAGCCCAGGGTGGAGGTCGAGCTCACGGTCTCCCTCCACTGCATGTAGCGGGGCTTGGTGACAGCACCCTGGGCATGTTCCTCGGGGGTGGGGGCCCTGGGGTCCACAGCCACCATCTTCTCATACATGTCCTTCCGGGGCCGGGGCCTTTCTCGGGCCTTCACTAGCTCCTCCTCCAGGTAGGTCCTGGGACACAGAGGACGTGACAAAGAAAACTATGAGGAACAAAGACAGGGGACGTACTCTCTGATATCAAGACAAGTTATAAACCCACAGCATGGCACAAGAACAGACAACTGGATCGATGGACCATGGAACAGAGCCTAAAAACAGACACACACATGTACATTCACCCAAATTATGACGAAGGAGGCCCAGCAATTCAGTGGGGAAAAGGTCTTCTCAATAAATGGTGCTGGTCCATAGGATTGCCATTTTGAGGTTGGGGGCGGGGCGGGACTTCAATCCCTACCTCACACCATGTATCAAAATTAATGCTAGATGGATTGCAAATCTAGATGTGAAAGTTAAAACAATAAAGCTTGTAGGAGAAAACACAGGAGATCACACAACCTTGGCGTAGGTAGATTTAAACACAAAGCTCCTCCTCATAATGAAAAGTGACAAACTGGCCTGAATTAAAAGTGCTTCTGTTTATCAAAAGATGCAATTAAGAGAGGGAAATGGGGAACACCTGTGTGGCTCAGTTGGCTGGGCATCCCCTGACCCTTCACCTTGGCCCCACGGCTGCCCCTCAACCTACCTGCTGCCCATCTTGCAGTCCATGATGGAGGGACCCTCAAAATCCGCCAGCAGATCTTCCATCTGGTTGAAGGCCTGGCCATCCCGCTGCACCACGCCATAGTAGGTGGGCACGAAAGGCCGCAGGGGGTCACTCATCAGCTGCTCCAGGCTGCGCTGCTCACACTGACAGAAACGCTTGAGGATCCGGCCGTCCTCTCCCGCCTGGAAGTTCCCTAGGAGCAGCACAGTGGACGAGAGAGTCAGAAGCGGGATCAGCCAGAGAATCTCCTCGTCTCCCCAGTGCAGGGGATGGTGGCTGCCCTCATCTTGCCTGACCCTTCTGAAAGGCTCTCTCTTCCTCCCTGCAACTCTCACAGTCTTGGCCTCGATGTGGCAAGGGCGGGACCTGCTGCTGCTCCTTGTTCGGAGTCCTGTTCACAGCACATTGTGTTCTCATTTGTTTTGTCATTTTATGTTGTGAGCTCGTGATCGGCTCTGGAAATTTTTGTGCGATCTGAGTGGAGAGCATGACAGATGTCCGGAGCAGTCTGCATTTGCTTTGGGACACCTCGGTGACTCAGTCAGTTAAGCGTCTGCCTTCAGCTCGGGTCATGATCTCAAGGTCCTGGGATTGAGTCCCTGCTCAGCGGGGAGCCTGCTTCTCCCTCTGCCTGCCATTCTCCCTGCTTGTGCCCTCTCTCTCTCTCTCTCTGACAAATAAATAAATAAATAAAATCTTTAAAAAAAAAAAAGGCTTTAAAAACACTTAACTGACAAACCTGGCATTTCCTGGCCTCTACAGACTGTGTAGATTAGAATTACGAATTCTTACTGAGGCAAATTGTATTTTCAGACTATGTTCTCCAAAGATGGCTGCAACAATAGCTCCCGCCCCACAAGTTCTTCTAGAATGTTACCACTCCCCATCAAGAAGTGGAACCTAATTCTCCTTCAAGTCCCCTTGAACCTGGGCGGGCTGATGACAGAAATGATCCTGGGACTTCAGAGTCTAGGTCGCCAGAGGAGATGTGATTGCCACTCTCTTGGCAGAGATGCTTGCCTTTGCAGTCCTGAGCAGCCCCGGAAGAAAGCGGACTAGTCCACAGCCACCATACTGTGAGAAAGCCCAAGCAGCGACACGGAGAAGCCACACAGAGGCGGCTCCAGCAGAGAGCCAGCTGACAATCGATTGCGAGGCATGTGCATGAATGCATCTCAAAAGTTTCCACCGCCGCGTTAGAAAGGGTTGTCCTAGCTGAGTTTCCAGATACCATGATGCAGCAACAAGCCGCTCCTGCCATGGCCTGTCTGGATTCCTGACCCCAAACCTGGGAGCGCAATAAAATGGTCCTGTGATTCCACTAAGTCTTCTCTTAACCACCACTCACTTTTGAGGGGGGGGCGGTTTGGTATTTTAACTCAGCTAGAGTAATGAGAACACAGAGAGATGGCAGCTTTATGGCGGGGGGCGGGTACTGGACTTTTCAATGACTCAGATCTGGGGGCGAACCAGGTAGGTAAGTCCCCTTCTTGTCTTCCTTTGCCGATGGACCCGCCCAATTTGGTCCCCACCAGTACCGTTTTTTTGTAAATAAAGTTTTATTGGAACACAGACATGCTCATGTGTTTATGTATGATCTGTGGCTGCTTCCATGCTGTAACAACTGAGTTGAGTCCTTGTGACCGAGCCCTAGGACACACAGCCTAGGACACAACCTAGGACATTTATTATCTAGCCCTTTTCAGAAACTGCTCTGTGCTGGGCATCATGATACTATCAGAGACATCATGCTAGGGCCTGCGGAAAACCATCAGACCTGCTGTCTATGGAGGGCCTACTATACTTTGGCGGCTTGGTTATTTCCACTTCTGAGGGGCCCGTGTCTCAATCTTCATAGACACTTCGGTTTATTGTTATTTTTTTAAATATTTGATTTTATTTTTATTTTACTCAGGCTCCATGACTAACGTGGGGCTTGAACTTACAACCCTGAGATTCAGAGTTGCATGTTCTACCGACTGAGCCAGCCGGGTGCCCCATTCGTATATATTTTGATTTTAACCCTTCAGTTAAGCCGGCAAGGGAGGTATGATTACCTCCAAATCACAGGTGAGAAAACCAAGCCCCAGTGAGAGAACATAACTGGCCCAGGATCCCCCATATATAACACTTTGAGCCCAGGACCATTCTTTCCCCAGGGTTGAGGATTTGCCCCCATCCCCTCGGCACTGAGACAACCCGGAACAGCCCGCAGCCCTGACGTGTGGCTGGCCCGACCGAGGCCGAAGCCCGTCCCATATTAGCCTCGCGAGGTGGAGACTGTCCTCAAGCCCACGTGACAGACGGGGCAAGATGAACTGTAGAGAATGGCTCCGGAGCTTTCTACCCCAGCCCAGGCATCTCTGCTCCCTGCCGGGGCCCGCACCCCCGCTCTCACCAGCATGTCCCGACAGCTGGACCCAAGGGTAGTGTTTTCGGAAGGAGACCATGAAGGGCGAATATTTCAGAACCGTCTTCAGCTTCTTCCACGGTTTGTTCTGTGTGAGGCAGAGCAGGATGGGGTCAGTGCCAAGGGCAGGGAGGGAAGGGGGTGGGGTGCTGCACTGAGCGCAACCAGGTAGACTAGGGGTCTTTCCAGGGCCAGGCGACTTCCTGGGATCGCTGCTCCCAAGCTCACAGGGGTGAGCGACGCCCACTACCTCAGCCATCTCGAGGTCCCCCAAAGGCCTCAGCAGAGGTGGGGAAGAGTTTGTCCATTTTCCTCTGTCCTCAAAGGAGTAGAAATAGGCCGGGTCTTGCTGCAGTAACAAATAGCCCCCAGGTCTTCCCCTCCACAGACACACACCAAACACTGGAAACCTCACTTCCGTCCCGAAACCAAGTCGGACCTTCTGGAGAAGATGACAGAGGCAGGAGTTGGTGAGTGGAAGCAGAACCACAGAGAAAAGACAGAAACAGAAGCAGATGACAAGGTGACGACAGAGACAGAGAGACAGGCACAGGAGCTGGAGGCTGGGACACTCATGAGAGCGGCTCACCAAATGGTTCCAGCCCCTCCCCGTTCCAGGGACATGCCTGCCATCCTGACCTTAGGTTCCTGCCTTGCTTTGGCCAATGAAATGTGAGCAGAAGTGTGAAAGTCAGTACATGAGTCTCCGTGTCCTTTGCCCTGCTGTAGAAGGGGGTGGGGAGTGTGGAAAAAGAAACAGAAGCTTCCTCAGTCCGGGCCTTGAGTGAAGACAGCGTGGAGCAGAGCTCCCTCACCCACCAGTGGCTCATGGTCCCCGTGTAGCATGAACAAAAAAAATCCTGTGTTGTTCCAAGTCACTAAGTTTGGGGGTTGTTTGTTACTACAGCAAACCCCGACCTGGCCTGACTAAGAGAGAGACAGGGCTGCCAAAAGACAAAGAAAGAAAATACAGAAAGACAGAAAAGGAGACATGGATCCAAAGTAAGGACAGGAAAGAAAAAGATAAGCCGAAGCAAAGAAAAAGAGAGAACAAGCAACATAAAATCAGTAAAGCAAACTGAAAACAAAGATTTAGTTGTATCAGGTTGACTCAGTCAGGAGGTTCTTGGGACCGGGTCAGTGTCTGGCTCACATGCATGAGCATGTACGCACGCACACGGATACACTTTCTGCTCCACGCACATGGCAGGCCCTTAGGCAGGTGTTAGGAGAAGGACCCCTTCTCCTCCAGAGAAGGAAGCTGTGTGGCCCATCCCCCCACTACCCTGGGGTCAAAGCCATGTTCTCTCCCACCTGCTCAGAGCCCAGCTACCTGGCAGATATCTAACGGATGGTGGGAAGGTCAAGCAAGGTGTTGGGACTGCAGGATTCATGAATGGCTGTCCCTTCCACCCTCCAGCTGCCAGCTGTGGAGAGGAGGTGATTAATAAAGGTTCCTGTTTACTAAGCACCTGGAACATTCCAGGCACAATGACAAAGACTCGGTGAGCCATAACCTACTTCATCCTAAAAACACAACCCCAGGAGGATTGTTGCCTCTGTGTTACGGAGGAAACAGAGGCTCGGAGAGATGAAGTCAGTTGCGGAAGTCACACAGGGCAGTGCTGGGGTTCCAACTCGGAACCCCCCGCCTTGGACTGACATGCTATACCCTCGCTAGACTATGAGCTCTGAAGGAAGGGATTATAGTTATGCCTGTGTCCCCAGCCCATGGGCTAGCACACAATAGCTGCTCCGGAAACACTGCTTGGATTGAAGAACGTTTGTTATAACGGGGTTTTTTTTTTTTTACCATAAGCAGATTCAGTATCTTGTCTCCTTCTTAGACCTGATGGTTAATCCAGGCTTTCTCAGATGGTTTCACGATGGTCTTCTCTCCCATGCCCCCTCCTCCAGGAAGCCCTCTCTGATACCCCAGATGCAGCCAATCACACACATCCCCACCCCCACTATGGTCTCCCACTACGCTCGGCTTCCCCATCCCAGCCCTGACCACTCTGTATGGCAGTGGGTCTGTCTGGGATTTCAAAATGAAGCGAGAAGGAAGCAAGGGTTTGTTTTTTGGGGCAGTGGGAGCAACGAGAGGAGGCAGGATGGCGTGCCCTTGGGCTTCATTGTGGCGGAGAGGGTCAGGAGGGGAGCAGGGAAGCTGAACATGGGAAGCAGCCTGGAGACAGGAAACTCTGAACACAGGACTGAATTTCTGATCACTATCTGGAAGGCCCTGGGGAGCCACAAAAGGCACGGAAAGCAGGGAAGTTTCAAAAGTTGACCAGAAGGGGGTCTTGGAGGCAGATTCTGGAAGGATGAAGAAAGACTGGACACAGGGAGGTCTGGGAGGAAAGCAAGTGAGGGACAGATCCACCCATACGCCCCAGAGGCTGAAGTAACTGGGTTTTAACCCAGCCAGACAGAACAGAGTTAGAATCCTGACTCCAACCAGGCTTGACTGACGCTAAGCATGTGACCCGACCTCTCAAAACTGGTTTCCTCATCTATACAATGGACACAATAATCCCGATCTCATATCACTGTTTTGAGGACTCGGGGTTAACACATACATGACACTTAGAAAAGTGCCTGGCATTCCACGGGTTTGAACCCCAGCTCTGTCTTCCAAAGTGCGTGACCTTGGACAAGTGTCATGACCTGTCTGGGCCTCAGTTTCCTGAGCTCTGTAAAACTCAGTTTCCTCAGTTCTATAAAATGGGAATAATACTGGTCTCTACCTCATAGGGCTGCCATGAGGATTCAGTGAGTTAATACGGGCAAGGAGCTTAGTCCAGAGCTGGGCATAAGTGAGTGCTAGCTGCTATTTTTTTTTTTCCCACTGCCTTCCAGATCAGCTGTTCTGAGATGCCAAGAATGTGAGAGAGTAGGTGGAGGGAACAGCAAAGGCAGAAAGACCAGAGGGTCAGCTCCCTTGCTCAGGCACAGGCAGGTTGAGGCAGGTCTGTCTCTACTTGTGCCACATGTGTGAGCACGTTCCTAAGGGAGGCCGGTGGGGTGAGGGGGGCTCAGGGCAGACTCCAGCCAGAGGCCCTAGGAGAATGGGAGGACCCAGCAGGCCAACCCACTTGAGGTTCTCACACCTGCCTCGGTACTGACCCTCCCGGAACCTGCCCTGCCCAGCCCTCCTGATTCACCAGGGAAGAACCGCACCCAAGCTGGGGGTTAGGGTAGAAGATGTAAACAAGAGTCTGCAGGGGCTCCCCCTGGGAAACGGGGGCAACTGGGAGACCAGAAGCTCCCTGGCTAAGTGGGGGTCCTTAGCATTTGGGGTTCACACAGCCCTTTGAGAAACTGATAAAAGCTGGGGGGCTCACTCCCTACAGAAGTGAATGGCTAAAGGGTGGTGAAGGTTCATGACCCCTGAAGAGAATTACAGGCCAAGACTAAAAAATTGGGGGGGGGGGAAGTGCACCCTTTCTGTCCTTCTATACTAGAGCTCTCCAGATTTTGAGGTTACATACTTTCTAGAAGATCCGAAGAAGACATACACACTCGATGCAAAAGTTTATGTGCATACACACACAGACTCACACGATCACACAATTTCAAGAATTCCTGGGCACCATTAAGTGAGCCAGTGGTTGTCCACTTTAGACCCCAGGACCGGAGGCAGCGGGGGGAGAGAAAAGGAAAGGATGAGGAGGGTACCTGGAGGGGGTTGGTAACCCGGCTGTTAGAGGGAGGAGGCTGACAGATGGAAGAGATAGGTACCTGGAGATGAAATGTTGGTGGGTGCTAGAAAACTTCTCAAAGCAAAGGCAAGGGGATGGGATAAGGGGTCTGGGGGGATGTGGCTCAAGGGCAGGATGGTTCCCACTCACCCCAGACCTGTCCTCAGGGTCGCTGGCACCTCCGCCCCCGGCCACCACATCATCCTCAGACTCATCGAAAGAGGAGGCAGAGGAGAAGCCGCCACTGCCCACCTCAGCCCGGGAGGGGGGTCCCATTGGCTGAGCCTCAGGCTCAGGTGTTTCAGGAGTGATGATGAGGCGCGGCACAGGGGTCAAGGAGCTACACTCCAGGTGAGAGTAGAGGTGAGTCCCCAACTCCCCAGGTTCTGGTTCCTCTAATGGGCCATCCTGCTTGGACTCCCCCAAAAAACAGTCTGTCCCAGGTTCTGTCTGGGGTCCATGAATATCTTGTGTCTGGGGACCATCAGTGCCAGACCGTGTCCAGGAGCCAACAGTATCTTGCTGTGTTGGGAAACCTTCAGTGCCAAACTGCTTCCAGGCTGTTTTGGTATCCTGTTGTATCGGGGAGCCATCAGTGTACAGTTCTTTCCAGGAGCCATCAGCACTCGGCTCTGTTGAGGGGCGGGCCCCCTCTGGTTGAGTCCGGAGGCTGGACCTGTTCTTATGGGTCCAGACGTTATCGGTCCAGGTCTTGGCCCTCTCTGGTTGGGTCTGTGACCCATGTATTTCTATCTCTGTCCAGGGCCCCTCAACTCTGGGCTGCGTCCAGAGGCTGGCCCTCTCTCGCTGAAACTGGAGGTCAGACCTGTGTGGACCAGTCCAAAAGCCATCTGTCCCAGTTTCCGTCCAGGGACCGGCTGTCTCCAGCTCTGACCAGTGGCTGCTCCTTTCTGGACACGTTCGGAGGCTGGATGTGTCTGGCTCCGTCTTTTGGCCGGGCCGCTCTGTCTCCACTCCGAGGCCAGCTGCTTCAGGCTCAACCTGTCCGTCTGTCCCCGGCTCAGGCCCGAGGCCGACCCCCCCGGGCTCGATGTGGAGGCTGGGCCCCTCGGTCCGGGCCCGGGGCCCGCCCCCGTCGGGCCGCCCCGCCGGGCCCCCTGCGCCGGGCCCAGGTCGCTGCTGCCCCGGCTGCCGCCGCCGCCCCCCTCGCGGCGCCTCCAGCCCCATGCGGGCCGCTCCCGGCAGCGCCCCGGCCTCTGCCTCACTCAGGCTTCCCCGGCACGGGCAGCGCCTCATGCCCGCTCCCTAGGTTCGGGCTTCGACCCGACCCGGCCGCTCCTGCCTCTTTAAATCCCGCGAGGGGTGTGGCTGGGGAGCCCCGACTCGCGGGTTCCGGCCCGCGGAGTCCTGCCCGCCCGGCCACGCAGGGGTTAACCGATACTCTACCCCCCGACCAGGAAAGCCCCGAGGCCCCGCCCCGGACGTGACGTAAGGGGACGGGCCTTGCCTGGTCCCGCCCGCTTCTGTTGGAAGGGGTGGGCTCCGAGCGGTCGAAGCTGGTCCGGCTTGCGTATGAGTCCCCGGCGTCCTGGCTGTGGGCCAGTGGGGCGCCTTCCTAGACCCCCGCAACTAATCCGACCTTCCTACATCCCCGAGTGACCAGTTTAGCCTCCCTGTAATCCTCGATGACGAGTCCAGCAGCGCGCCCATTCTTCAGACCGAGCATGGAATGACTTGCAAAGACTTAGAAATCCTCTGGACCTTGGTTCAAGACCCGCCTCCACCACTTACTAGGAGTGTTACCTGCAGTGTGCGACTTATTTTCCCTCCCTCCTGCCCCAGCCCCAGGCTCAATTTTCTCACCTGTAAAATGACGATACAGAATATTATTTTATTGTTTCAGAAAACGTGTGTTTGATGCCACGAGAGCCAAGCATTTTTACCAACGGGAGTATTGAGGCCGAGAGACGTGAAAGAATTTGTGTAAGGGCAACCTGAAGTTAGATGAGGGGCAAGCCAGGACCTTAACTGAAGCTAGGCTGCCTGGCTTCAAATCTCGGCTCCAGCACTGGGATGCTCTTTCCCTGCAGGGGAAACCTGTGGTTCTGTTTTCTCATCTGTGAAAAGGGGATACCAGGGGATGATTTCCTCACAGGAGCATTATGCGAGTTTTTATTAATTTACAACAACATTTACATTTGTGTACTTGCTTTGTGCCAGGTGCTGTATTTAACAGTTTATACCCCAACTCTTGTGAGGTAGGGATCATTGTCATTCTCTTGGACAAACAGGAAAAGAGGCACAGAAAGACAAAGCTGTGAGTCCAAGATCATAAATCTAAGTTGTGTAGATTTGAACTCAGGCCCAGTTAATCTGAAGTCTGGGCTTTTGGTCCCTACAGGGTGATATAACTCTCTTTTGAGGCTGGGGGTGTGAGAGAACAAGCCGGAAGTTGAGAGTATTTTCTCTAAATCGGATTATGTCCTCTTCTGCTCAGAACCCTCTGTGGTTCCCATTGCACAGTGTAAAAGCCATAGTCTTCCCTGGGACTCACTATCCCCTAAGTGATCTGCCTTTAGTTACACTCCAGATCTTCTCTCTTCTTTCCCCTTCACTAACTATGCCCATCGGCCTCTTTGCTATTTCTCTGAGATATTTTCCACCACAGGGCCTTTACACTGGTGGTTCTGTCTGCCTGGAATGTTTTTCCCTCTGATATTCCAATAGTTCCCTCCCTTGCCTATTTCAGGTCTTTATTCAAATGTTACCTCCTCAGCTTATATCCTCAGTGAGGTCTTTCCTGACCACTCAAAAATCTGTTTAAACTCAAAATCTCTCTACTCCTGGGCACCTGGGTGGCTCAGTGGGTTAAAGCCTCTGCCTTCGGCTCAGGTCATGAACTCAGGGTCCTGGGATCAAGCCGCCTTAGGCTCCCTGGTCAACGGGGAGCCTTCTTCCTCCTCTCTCTCTCTGCCTGCCTTTCTGCCTACTTGCAATCTCTCTCTGTCAAATAAATAAATAAAAATCTTTAAAAAAAAAAAAAGACGAAAGAAATTTCTCTCATGTATAGAGCTCTTGTTCTGTACCAGGTCCTGGGCCAAGCTCATTACAGACAATATTTCACTGCACCTCTTTCTCTAACACTGAGCAAGACAAGGTGACACAATCCCATTTTACAGATGGAACACTGAGGCTCAGAAATCTGCCAGCCTCTAGCCTTTGTTTGTAGCCTTTGCTATGACCTCATAAGAGGGAAGCATGTGGCACCGGGCTTGGCACTATCAGCCACAGTCCTGTAGGGGTTAATTATTGTCATAGGTGCTTTTTATATATTTTGCCCCCAAGGATGAGCTGTCACCCAGCTCCTGAGTCAGACCCTTACGTCTGGAGGGTGACAGGGGGTGTTTTGTCCTGAAATTGAGTCATCTGGGGAATGGGGCATTGGGCACAGACCCAGGGCTCTAAAGTGAGTCATCTTTTCACAGACCAGTGAGAAATCACAGCAGGGCCCTCTAACACATCATACAGGCTGAGAAGATGAAGTCCAAAAAAGAGTTGGGGCTCTTCTCAGGTCACAGTACAGAGACAGAGACAGGGAGGTCTGACTTCCATCAAAAGGGGTTAGACAGTTGGGGGTGGGGAGGCTCTGTGAGGAAAGCATCACATCCCTCCTTCTCCCAGCGGTGGGAGAGATGCCCCAGCCAGCTGCTTCTATTCCAGACTGTGAGGAGGGGTGAGTCAGCCTGTTGTGGGGGGGAGCAGGCTTTAGGCCTGCCTGCCCTCCCTCCGCCCCCCAAACACACACCCAGATGGGCTGGGAGCTGCTTTTCTGGGATGCCAGGGCTCCTGACTCAGCACTGGGAATCTTGGCTGAGTGCGTTCTAGGAAATGTCAGGCCTACAGGAAACAGAGGGCTCCCACTCACACCATCCCGCAGGTGGGCGGGGAGCAGAGAGACAGCAGGGTGTATGAGAGAACAGGGGCCCAGTGTGCAAGGGGCTGAGTGTGAGGTGTAGGTACACGGGAGACATTAGAGTATGAAAGGGGGACGCTGGGAAGCAAGGCATGAGGGTTTATATGTGCAAGAAAAGAAGATGGGGGCCAGGATGTGCGTGTTTGAAGCAGAGGGTTGATGTGCAACGTGGAGGGGTTCCCAGAACAAGGGAAATGTTTGCGGGGAAGATGTGTGTTCAAAGGAGAGACGTCCAGTCTGCTGGGGATAAAAATAAGAAAGTAGGTTGGAGGGCGCCTGGGTGGCTCAGTGGGTTAAAGCCTCTGCTTTCGGCTCAGGTCATGATCTCAGCATCCTAGGATCGAGGCCCGCATCGGGCTCTCTGCTCGGCAGGGAGCCTGCTTCCTCCTCTCCGTGTCTCTCTGCCTGCCTCTCTGCCTACTTGTAATCTCTCTCTCTGTGTCAAATAAATAAATAAAATCTTAAAAAAAAAAAAGAAAAAAGAAAGTAGGTTGGCAAGTTGTTCGTGCAGAGAAGAGATGCAGAGTTTGTAAGGGATGTTTGCAAAAAAGACGGTGTGGGGGGAAAAGAAAGGTCTGGCACGCACGCGGCACTCTGAAGTGCGTGGAAAGGCATAAAACAGCACGTGCGCGGCTCCCGGGGTGCCCCAGCAATCCCAGCAGGCCCCAACGCCCACCCTCAGGCCACGCCCCTAGTCCCGCCCCTCACGCACAGCGGGGCGTGCTATGCGCCAGTCAGTGAGCTGCTACTCCGCCATTGGCTAGCTAACCGGAGGGGGCGGGCGTGCAGAGACTCCCGGAAGCGCAAGAGGCTCTCGCGTGTAGCGGAGCCAGATCCTGGGAACAGTGGGTGCTTAGCAACGGGGGTATGGGGGGAGGGAGGTGCCCAGTTACCGGCCGGGGGGTCGGGGGAAGAGGAATTCTGGGTGCCTAGCAACAAAGAGGAAGGCGGTACCTAGCAACGAGGGGGGGCTCAGGAGTGGAGAGGTAGCCCTGGAGGATCTGTGGGTGTCTAGCAACGGGGGAGGACCCTAGCAACGGCCGGGAGTAGGACAGGGTGAAAGTGGGTTTTGGGAGGTGTGCAGGAAGAGCTGTGGGTTCCTAGCAACCAGAGAGGGAACCGAGAGAAACTGGGGGAACTATTAAACAGGAAAGGAAGTCTTTGGTGGGTGGGAATCCTAGGGTGGACACGGAGGAATGTGAGGGCTTAGCAAAGATGAGGGCAAAGCAGGGAGGTCAGTGCCAACTCCTATCCGAGTAATCCCTCCCCTTCTCCCCCAGGCAATGTGGCTGGAGGTGGGGGGCTTACTGCGGGGGACCTGTGGACAGCTGGGCCGGACTGTTGGTTTGCCTTGTGGGGCCCGGTGGTGGGTAAGAGGCTGGAGAGGGGTCTCCAAGGGGGAGAGGCTGAGGGAGGTTTTAGGGTGTAAAATGACAGGGCGGGGTCCAAAAGGGCCGCGCAGATCCCATGTCCTCCACTTCTTACCAATATCCACTTTTCTTGCAGGGGCCATGTGGGCGTTCTCGGGCCCAAATGTTTCATAAGGATGGGCCTGGCAGAGGCCTAGGTGAGGAGGACATTCGCAGGATACGGGAGTCCCGGATCAGGAAGACACCCCGGCCCCAGGTACAATTGTCTCCCACTCGGCAGCATCCCCTGAAGGCAGCTTGCCTCCCAAACTTGGGGAAGGGTATGGCGGCAGGTTGGTTGGACTCCCTGGGTGCTATGCTCACCTTTCCACCCTCAGACCTTCTCCCCATTTCCCAGCTGAGCGACCGCTCTCGAGAACGCAAGGTGCCCGCTTCCCGCATCAGCCGCTTGGCCAACTTTGGGGGTAGGTGTGACTGTGGGAGATTATAACCTAGATCAGAGGAGGGCACGTTTACAGAATGAAGCAAGGAGGAGAGGGTAAATCAGAGACAGGGAGAGGAGTGAGAGATGCAAAGAGAAGGAAGGCAAAGGCCTACAAGCCAAGAGAAAGAGAGGAAGGTAACGTTTATTGAGCACATGGAATGTGCAAGGCCCCATGTACACTCCTCTGCACTGAATTGATGTGTGTTAATTTCCACCGTATGGATGAGGAAATGGAGGCAAACAGAAGCGAAGTGACTTGACCCCAGGTTATGCAGCAGAATTGTTCAAACTTCAGGTCACAGTCTGCGTGAAATAATTCAGGGGGTTACAACGAGCATTAAAAAAAGAATAGAATGGGGCGCCTGGGTGGCTCAGTGGGTTAAGCCTCTACCTTCGGCTCAGGTCGTGATCTCAGGCTCCTTGCATGGAGCCCCAAGCTCAGCTGGGAGTCGGCTTCTCCCTCTTCCTCTGCCCCTCCCCCTGCTCATGCTCTGTCTCTCTCAAATAAATAAATAAAATCTTAAAAAAAAAAAGAATAGAACAGAAAACATGGGTACACATGTAAAGGAAATTCTTATTTCATGAAATATATATATGTGTGTGTATATATATATATATATATATATATATATATATATCTACTGTTATAATGCATGGTTTCTTTGGTGTGGATCATGGTTCAGATTTTAAAGATACTAATTCACAGTATAAAGAGGAAGTTAAATGGCCCTGAGTAGAGCTTTGGTACCTGGCTACCCAAAGTTCAAGTGGCGATTCTGCTACACTTTAACTTTGTGACTCTGGACGAATTACATAACTTCTCTGAGCCTCGATTTCCTTTTCTGTGAGGGCAAAATGAGTTTATGCATCTAAGGCAGCAGGAATGGCTCCTGGTGTGTAGTAAGCACCCAGAAAATGCCCATTACGATGATCTGCAGAGGTGGTGACAGTGAAAGAGGCAGAGAGAGTCTAGATGTCTTTAGCGACAAGGAGACAGAGGAGGCAGAGGAAATCAAAGCCAGAGAGATAACATCAAAAGGACAAAGAGGAGGAGGGCTGCACTGATGTGCCAGGTGGAGGGAGGGGGAAAGATGGAGAAAAACCAACTTAGACAAGGAGAGGTGAGCACGAAGAGAAGTATGGACAGAGAAATGGGAGTCACAGGAAGACAGAGACCCAGGGGGATCATCTCGGGGCCTTCTTACCCTTAGCTGCACGCTAGAATCATCCAGGATGCTTAAAAAAATATATATGAATTCCTGGGCTCATCTCAGACCATAGAACCTCAGCCTCATATTTGCCTGGGCCTCATATTTACCAAAGCTCCTCACATGACTCAGATGTGCAGCCAGGGGTGAGAACGCTGACCTGGGAGACAGATGTGGACAGAGTGATGGAGAAAGATGTAGCCGCACCTCAAAGGAAACCCCAGGCAGGGAGACAGTGAGTAAGACACTGAGTTGGGGACAGAGAGAACCAGAGAGTTGCCAACAGAGAGCTGGGAGACAGGTTGCTTAGGGAGAGGCTGAGAGGAGACGGGGGGTCAGGGGACAAGGCCCGGGGGTGGGCAGGCACCCAGGCTCCTCTCTCACTCCCCAGGACTGGCTGTGGGCTTGGGGCTGGGAGCACTGGCTGAAGTGGCCAAGAAGTCTCTGCCGGGAGGACGTCTACCATCAGGTGAGTGAGTGAGCCACACTGCTTGGGTTCAGACCCTGGCTTCGCTGTGTGACCTAGGCTGAGTGGCTTCACCTTTCCGAGTCTGGTTTTCTCATCCAGAAAATGGATGATCATGTACTGCCTTTCAGGGTCATCATGAAGCCTCCATCAGGGTCGTGAGGGGTGGAAGCCTATCGTGTGAGAAAAAGAATTGGGAGTCAAGTTGCTAAAACTTGAGCAGGAGAGAAAAGCTGAAAATAGGAGTGTCCGGGGGTGCATGGTTGTCTGTGGACAACAGAGATGGAAAGATGTGTGATTAGCACTGGTGGCTAGGATTCCCCAACAAGCCCACATCCGGAAGCAAAAATGGGGCTGGATATTTTGGATGAAAAAGAGACTAAGGCCATAGGAACTGACAAATGGAATGTGTGACCCATGGTTGAGTGGCAGCCTGAGGAAAATGACAATTAAAGACTTTTGGGGACAACCAGGAACATCTGAATTTGGACCGAAGAGCAGATAGGAGAGAATTCGTGTTCATTTTCATAGGAACAATGATGGTACTGTGATTGAGTAGGGGAATATCCTTATTTTTAGCACAGGTTGTATGCAAGCACATGTAAATGGGCCTGCAAAAACTAAGGGCGAGTGTTTGGGCACATACACGCAGATAAATTATGCAGATGAGGCTGAAGGTGAAAAGTTTGAATCAGAGGTGCCTGGGTGGCTCAGTGGGTTAAACCTTCTGCCTTTGGCTCAGGTCATGATCTCAGGGTCCTGGGATCGAGTCCCCCATTGGGCTCTCTGCTCAGCAGGGAGCCTGCTTCCTCCTGTCTCTCTGCCTTCCTCTCTGCCTACTTGTGATCTCTCTCTCTCTCTGTAAAAAAAAAAAAAAAAAA
>LNAC01000161.1:445114-459494 GCA_002007465.1 Ailurus styani
CCCTCCCACCCCCCAGTAACCCTCAGTTTGTTTTGTGAGTTTAAGAGTCTCTTATGGTTTGTCTCCTTCCTGATCCCATCTTGTTTCATTTTTCCTCCCCATCCCCCATGACCCCCGCCCTCCCCCTCGAATTTCTCATATCAGAGAGATCATATGGTAATCGTCTTTCTCTGATTGACTTATTTCGCTTAGCATAAAAAATGCGGAACGCTTCGCGAATTTGCGTGTCATCCTTGCACAGGGACCATGCTAATCTTCTCTGTATCGTTCTAGTTTTAGTATATGTGCTGCTGAAGCGAGCACAAGAGCTCAGTAAATTTTTTATCAAATAAATAAAAGCTTAATAAATGCTTTATTGAATAATCCTATAATTTGCACATAGAGCCGGGCACATTTCCTAAGCATATAGCTCGGTTCATTTTCACAGAGTGGATACATCTGTGTGCCCAGATCAGGAAACCCTAAGACAGCAGTTTGCTGTATTTGCAGTCTCAGGATCCCTGCACATCCTTACAATGTAGGAATAGATGAACAAAATATGTTATAGTCGTACAATGGGATATTATTCAGCTATAAAAGGGAATGAAGTGCTGATCTCTGCTACAGTGTGGATGGATCTTGAAAACTATCCTGAGTGAAAGAAGCCAGACACAACAGGACACATACTGTATGATTCCATTCATATGAAATGTCCAGAACAAGTAAATCCATAGAGACTGCAGATCAGTGGTTCCCAGGGATGTGGGGGGAGGTGGGTGGAAGAAATGAGGGGTGACTGCTAATAGGTATGGGGTTTCTTTTGGGGCTGGAAAATGTTCCAAAATTGGTTGTGGTGGTAGTTGTACAACTCTGAATGTACCAGAAGCCATTGAGCTGTACGCCTTAAATGGGTGAGTTACATGGTTAGTGAATTACATCACGATAAAAAATAGAATGAGGACCCCAAAGAACCTGCTTGTGGATTATAGTTTGGGGTTATATTTATAGGTATTTAGTGCATTAGAGGTTAAAACAATTTTTTTATGTTTCAAGTTTTATTTAAATTCTAATTAGTTAACATATAGTGTAATATTAGTTTCAGGAGAAAATAAATTTTTAGTAGGCAAGAATACACACACATGTGCATTTCATCAGCCATCAGAACAATGGCCTCATCCCAGGTCATGGAGTTTCTGGAAAACTCCACTGAGCATTTATGAGAGAATGAGAGTGAAAAGGGGCCAGTAATATTAATGTAATTATGAAAATACTTTTGGATCTCACAGAGCCTCCTGAAAGGTCTCAGGGACCCTCAGGGTTCCCAGAACCACACTTGGAGAATCACCTCCTCCTTCTCCAGAAGCTCCTATCTGCCCTGTCTTGGCTATCCATCCCCACCAGGGGAAACCACTTTCTGGGCTTCTGACCCCCAAGATTAATTTTGACTGGTTTACTCTCTACACCAATGTAATCAGACAGCATGTCCTCATAGCTGTCTGGCTGCTTTTGCTCAACATTCTGTCCGAGGGATGCCTCCATGTTGCTGTGGGCAGATGGAGATGGTGTATTCAATGCTGTAGGAGTCACTTTGTGACATTTCCAGCATGACTTTGTTCATTCTGTTGAATGAATGTCATCGGGTTATTTCCAGGTGGGGACCATTACGAATAGTGCTGCTATGAACCATCTTGGCATAGGTGTTAATGGACACACAGATGCCTTTTCTGTGGTACATACCCAGGAGAGAAGTTATGTTGGCCATAGGTGTGTGCTGTACCGGAAACAAAGGGGTTGTGCCAGGACGCTCATCAGCATTATAGGTGTTTAGGCTGCCCCACGTCCTTGTCAACACTTGGTATTGTCGGTCTCATTTTAGCCACCCTGGGGGTCATGCAGTGGTGCTATAATGACTTTTTGTGTGGTCGTAATACCAATGATTATTCTCTCCACCCCAGAGAGCAGCTCCCAGCCAGGCTCCAGCCCTTTCCTGTCAGAGGCCAATGCCGAGCGGATTGTGCAGACCTTGTGTACAGTTCGGGGGGCCGCCCTCAAGATTGGCCAAATGCTCAGCATCCAGGGTACGGCATGACCCTCGACCCCTGGCCCTTGACCTCACTCCTTCCGCACCCCCACCCACCCACAAGCTCCGACTTCAGATATCCCCACAGGGGCCCCTCCTCTCCTCCTCCCTCACTGCTCCCACCCCCGCAATCTCCCCAGACAACAGCTTCATCAGCCCTCAGCTGCAACGCATCTTCGAGCGTGTCCGCCAGAGCGCCGACTTCATGCCCCGCTGGCAGATGCTGGTGAGTTGCCCGTCAGGGAAGCCTGGTGAAGGAGGCGGGTTCCACCTGCCTGACCCCGCCCCCCCACCCCTGCTTCCTTGCTGAAACCTCAGTTTCCCCATCTGTAAAATGGGGATCACTAAAGCACACATCTCAGAGAGTTGTTGAGATGATGACATGAGAGAATGGCACAGAGTGCTTAGCCCAGTCCCAGGCAGGCTCAGGGCTCTGTCACAGCTACCGAAGAGGCAGGGAGTGCACTGGCTAGGGGGCAAGTTCTAGCTGTTATTAGTACTAGTTTTTTTAAAAGATTTATTTACTTGAGAGAGAGCACGCGTGCGAGTGGGGGCAGTGGGGGAGGGGCAGAGGAGAGAGAACCTCAAGCGGACTCTGCACTGAGCGCAGAGCCCGATGGAGGGCTCGATCTCACAGCTCTGAGATCATGACTTGAGCCGAAATCAAGAGTCAGAGGCTTCACTGACTGAGCCACCCAGGCGCCCCGGTCCTGTTTTTTTTAATTAAAGGCGATCATGCCTGTAAAGAGGTTGGCACAGCACCAGGCCCCCAGTAAGTGCCCAAGACATGAACTGTTCTTCTAGTGACCAGGTAAGGGTGCGGCATCCCCATCCAGCCGCCTACCTTCCTTCTGATCTCTGCTCTGCTCACTTGCCCTGTGACCCTGGGTCATGACTGCCCCTCGCAGAGCCACCGTGGACAGGTTCCAGCCCACAGGAAGCCCTCTGTAAATGTTAGTTCTTCTTCATCACTTTAACTTCGAGTTGATAACACGATCTAGGAGTATGATGAAGGATTATCAGTCTTGACTGTACGTAATAGCGGTCTCCAAATGGGCCCACACAGCCTTGGGAGTACAGGCTGAGGCTGGGCCTCCCGGTCTGCCAGCACCTGGCTTGTCACCGCGGCCAAGAGACTTCTCTGTGAGCCTCGGCCTCCTCACCTGTGAAGTTGGGTAGTAGCCAGGAGCAGAGCCCAGAGCCCAGCATGGGGCGAATGGGCTCATTCACATACAAAGCGCTCAGCACCGGGAGTGAACTCAGCTGCCCATAACTGCAGTGATGATTGTTCCAACCACTGTCCGCAGAAAGTTCTCGAAGAGGAGCTTGGCAGGGACTGGCAGGCCAAGGTGGCCTCTTTGGAGGAGGTGCCCTTTGCTGCTGCCTCGATCGGGCAGGTGCACCAGGGCACGCTGAGGGATGGGACCGAGGTGGCCGTGAAGATCCAGGTGAGGGCGGGGAGGCAGGGCAGGAGTGGGAGGGGGCGCCCTCCTGTCCCAGAGGTGTGACTCCCGCCCTCCGTCCCTCCCTGCACACAGTACCCAGGCGTGGCCCAGAGCATCCAGAGTGACATCCAGAACTTGCTGGCAGTGCTCAAGATGAGCATGGCCCTGCCGGAGGGTGAGGCGCCACTCAGCCCCCGACCGCGGGAGGGATGGCCACAGGGAGAAAGCGGGGCTGGATGGGGGGAGGGAGGCCAGCCCGGGGCAGGGTGTGCACGCATGTGTGAGCTCACACGCACGTGTGAGCGCGGGCGAACGTGCAAGTCCGCGTGTGTGGGACAGACAGAAGGGACACCGAGGCGGGGAGAGCCCGGACAGTCTGAACATGTGAGCGGAAGACAAACAGATTCTGACTGACCCAGAGACAGAAGCCCACGCTGACATTCAGAAACGGACGCACAGGGTGTCCAGAGAGGGCCTGGAGGTCTGGAAAAGAGCCCCGGAAGCAGGAAGGGAGTGTAAGCGGGACCTTGTGTGCGTGTGTGTGTGGGGGGGCAAGATGGGACCTGGAAGTGAGATTTTGAGGCCCCGAGAACAGCGTGAGAGACTGTGAAAAAGAGACGTGAGGAAAGGCCCGGAGCAGAACGTGTGAGGGACAGTGACAGACAGACCGCGACAGACATGACTGGCAAGAAAAGACATCCCTGAGTGGAAAGCCCAGGGGCGGGGGGGGGGGAGGCTGGACGATGGGGCCGGACTGTGGCCCTCCCTGCCTGACACGGCTGCCCCCTCAGGCCTGTTTGCAGAGCAGAGCCTGCGGGCCTTGCAGCAGGAGCTGGCTTGGGAGTGTGACTACCGCCGTGAGGCAGCTTGTGCCCAGAACTTCAGGTGAGCTGAGCCCCCTGCGGGCCCCCGGGGACCCCTGGCTCCCCTCCCGGGATGAGTGGGAAGTGGATCCTTCCATAGGCACTGGCAGCTGGAGGCCTGGGCTGGAGCCGCCAAGCTCTGTATTTCTCTTCATTTGCTCCTCCCTCCTCCCTTCGTTCACTCCTGACTTGGTTTATCCCCTGTGTCCTCTGTGAGCTTGGGCACGTCCCTTCCTCTCTCTCATCAGTTTTCTCGTCTGTCAAATGGGATGCATGACCACTGTAGTCTGGTGGGGATGGATTTGTCAATAGGCACTTAGTCACGCCACGAGATACCGTCACGCCGCTGGACGGACAAAGCATTAACAGTCTGACAGGGTCACTGGTGGGAGAGAACGGGGCTCCGGGTCATCCCTTATCCACTGTGGGCAGGAGGAGGCATTTTGGAGAATAGTCTGGCCTCATCGAGGCCTCGTATTCACATACAAGTCACTAACCGCCCTACTTGCTAAACAAATGTAGGGACATATAAGCTGGTATACACCATCAGCCTTTTCCAGAATGCTCCGGGCAGCAGTCACCCCAAACTGGACACAACCCAAATCTATCAAATTCATCCAGCAAGGTAGATAAATAAATGACGATCTGTTCGCCAGCGGAATATCACACAGCAGCGAAAATGAATGAACTCAGCTACAGGGGAACAATGTGATTGTATCTTAGAAGCATCGTGGTGTGCAGCAGTTAATATAATTACACCCCGGGAGGTGCTCTGCTGCAGGGCCAACGGGTTCCCTGGGCCAAGGTCTGTAGATACGGAGCGAGAGAAGGGACAGCAGAGGGCAGTGGTTCTGGGGATGGGCCCTGGACCCAGATATGGGATCCAGTCCGCGGTCAGTCCTTAACTGGCGGGGTGGCCTGAATCCACACCCTCAGGAGAGCATCCTCCTCACTGGGGAGTGAGAGGAAAAAGGGGATTGTGTTAATTAAATGGTTGGCTCAGGGCCTGGCCCAGGATGAGCAGTTCGAACATCAGAGGTTTTATAAACAAGGACAAAAATACCGTCCCGGATGTGGGTCCCTGAAGAGAAGAGTATGAAGTGGGCTGGGCCAGGGCACTCCTGTGTGGGATCCAGAAGCCCCCTTATCCTCCAGGATTTCCCAGTGGCCTTAGAATAAAACCTGGACCATTCCCCGGGCCTGCCCCATCTCCCTGCCCCCAGCTCCAGCCATCCCACACGTCTCAACCATGGATCTTGCTCCGATTCTTTGCCTCCCAAATCTTACACTGACACACTTAACTCCATCTATTATTAGTCTGTTTGTATTTTTTTTAAAGATTTTATTTATTCATTTGACACAGAGAGATCACAAGTAGGCAGAGAGGCAGGCAGAGAGAGAGGAGGAAGCAGGCTCTCTGCCGAGCAGAGAGCCTGATGTGGGCCTCGATCCCAGGACCCTGAGATCATGACCTGAGCCGAAGGCAGAGGTTTTAACCCACTGAGCCACCCAGGCGCCCGGTCTGTTTGTATTTTGTTAGAGTGCAGTCTCTGGTGTCTGGAGGGCAGGCCCAGAACTCATCCATTGCTCTGTCACCCAGCATTGTCCCACGCAGAGACAGACACCAAGAAGGAGTATTTTTTTTTAAGATTTTATTTATTTATTTGTCTGAGTGAAAGAGAGAGAGTCAGCAAGCACAAGCAGGGGGAGCAGCAGCGGGAGAAGCAGGCTCCCCGCCGAGCAGGGAGCCTGATTTGGGACCCGATCCCAGGACCCTGGGATCATGACTTGAGCCGAAGACAGATGCTTATCCAACTGAGCCACCCAGGCGTCCCAAGGAGGAGTCAGTATTAACCAGTATTCAGAGTAACGACTCCAAGGAGTGGCTAATGAGTATCACTATGGACTTGGAGATTGGTATATCAGCAACTCTTTCTTTGGATGGGTTAATTAATAAATTGATGAAAAAGAAATGCTCATCAAGCTTAATACATTGAGCTTTATCCTGGGGCAACCAGAAGTCATAGCAATGTTCCCAGTAGCGAAGGGGTAACTGGGGCTCCGGCAGCACCCAGCCTAGGGGTAGGCACAGAGTGGGCACTTCGGAGATACCTGATGAATGAGTGAATGAATGAAATGTCTGAATGAATGTCAGTCCGACCAGGTATTGGCCATCACTCAGGATAGACAGGCACGAGGAGGGAAGGCAAGACATAGACTGTTCCTGGAGCACTTCTCTGAGGAAGAGGAGGAGGCCTCAAGGTGGGCACAGGGGCCTGCAGCATGAAGTCCGGTCCCTTCCTGTCCCTTCTGCCCCAGGCAGTTGTTGGCAGATGACCCCTTCTTCCGGGTACCAGCTGTGATCGAGGAGCTGTGCACAACGCGGGTGCTGGGCATGGAGCTGGCTGGAGGGGTCCCCCTGGACCAGTGCCAGAACTTGAGCCAGGACGTCCGGAACCAGGTACAGGGGCTCGAGGGACAGCAGGGAAGGCACTGCCCCTGGGGAGGGTGGGCAGGGCTGGCCGGGCCCACAGTCCGCCTCCTGGCCGGAGAGAGTTCTGTAGGGGCGGATGACTCTGAGATGTCTGTTACTCCTCCCCACTCCAGATCTGCTTCCAGCTCCTGAGGCTGTGTTTGCGGGAGCTGTTTGAGTTCCAATTCATGCAGACAGACCCCAACTGGGCCAACTTCCTGTATGATGCCTCCCGCCACCAGGTTGGTTCCTTGTGATGTGGCTCACGGTACATTAGCTGCTTTAACAGACAGTTCCCTGTATTTCCGTAGCTCAGCACAGTAGTAGTTGTGACCCACATGACAGGCTGGAGTGGCCCTCCTCCACATGGTGACTCAGGGACCCAGGCTCCTTCCCTTCTGTGATTGTGCCATCCCCTCGGCCTTGCAGTGCTCTCCTTCCAGTCAAAGGGGAAAGAGAGGTTAAGAGGGTAGTGCCCTGCCTAATTGCTTTGCCCAGAAGTGACACATTGTTTCCCATACGATTCCATTGATAAGAACTGGTCACGGGCTGTCTGGGTGCAAAGGAGACCGGGAAATGGAATCTCTGCTAGGTAATGGTTCCCTAGTGGCACAGCTTTAGGAAGGCAGTTAGTCATCGCTACCACACCCGTCATTCATTTAACACACCAAGCATCTACTGCCTCTTGACAGTGATGCTAAGACAACCCTGATCGTCGCCTTCTCAGAGTTCCCAGTCCCGTGGAGGGATCCGTGACCAGACAGTGATGACCGAGTAGTTAGTACCATGGTGGAGAAGCACAGGCCAGAGTGGCCAGTGACGGGGGAGGCACGGGGGGCTGTGGGGAGCCAGGGAAAGTGGCTGACCCGGCACAGGGTAGGTGAGGTCAAGGAAGTCTTCCCAAAGGAAGTGCCATTAAAGCTGAAACCAGAAAGATGAGAAGAGGACAGCCACCTGAAGAGCAGGGAAGAGCGTCCCTGGCAGAGGACACAGGGTAGCCAAAGTCCTGCGGTAAGGGTTTGGATTGAAAGACTCTGCATGGCTGCCAAACGGCTCTCTAAAATGGTCTGTACCCATTCCATCCCCAGAGGGATCTTTTGAAAACACAAGTCTGGCCAAACTGTCCCTTCCACAGCTCCCCTGCCACCTCAGGATCAAGTCTGAGCCCTTTGCTGAGTGCGATGTGGCCCCACTGAGTCTCCAGCCTCAGTTCCTTGCCACCCCCTCCCTGCCAAGTGCACAGATAGCCTGTGTCCCTGCTAGGCTCACACTACACCACAGGGAAGTATTTTTCTAACTCGGGGTAAGAGGGGCGGTGATATGAGTCCTGATGTCAATTTATTGGGTCTCAACAGCATCTTTTGTTTTAAAGCCATAGAATAGGTATCAGTGTGTCGCAGATGGGAGGGGTCCATGTTATTTCAGGATGCTTTTGTTTGACCTTATATTTGGGTGTGCCTGGGTACTGGTGCCCAGACACAGTCTGTATTTCTTGCTGTGGGTTGTGGTCAATAGTGTGAACTCCACTGCCCCAGAGAAACTCTACACATGCGCCCGTCGGGCACTTTCTAATAGAACCCAGAAACAACCGCAGTGTCCATCGGCCAACTAAATGCACTGTGATATCTTTACACGATGAAGTCCTTACACAGCAGTGAAAAAATGAATGAGCCAGGGCAGTACATAGCAATGGGGATAAATTGCAAAACCATGTTGGGCACAAAGAACAAGCCACAGGATAACTTATAAATACTGTTTATGTGAAGTTTTAAAACACTCAAAGCGAGCCTGCTTCTTGTTCACATGTGCACACATATGTTGAGAATGTAGAAATGCACACATGGGAATTTCAGGAAATAATAGTTTAGTAATGATAATCTCGGGAGAGCGGTGACCCTGGAAGAGAGGATGGGGGAGGTCAGATCAGGCCTGGGTCCATGGGAGGCTCCACCTGGTTTGGTAATATTTAACATTTTAAGTGGGCTGCTGGGATTTTGGGGTGTTCATTTTACTTTCCCACATATTTTATTCTTCTTCAGATTTTTTAAAAAGATTTTATTTATTTATTTGACACAGAGAGAGAGATCACAAGTAGGCAGAGAGGCAGGCAGAGGGAGAGGAGGAAGCAGGCTCCCCGCTGAGCAGGGAGCCCGATGTGGGCCTCGATCCCAGGACCCTGAGACCATAACCTGAGCAGAAGGCAGAGGCTTTAACCCACTGAGCCACCCAGGCGCCCAGATTTATTTATTTATTTATTTATTTATTTATTTATTTATTTTACCTAAAACATAAAGATAGGACCAACAATGTAAAAAAGCCAGGTCCTTTCAGTTTCATATATGGGTGGATAGGAAGTGTGGAGACGGGAGACCAGGAATCCAGGGGACTCCGATGAGGGGCACGGTGTGGGAATGGACCTGGGGCCCCCCAGCCTCAGACAGTGGGGAGTGGTGGTGGACTCCCAGCATCCCTTTCACCATCCCTCGTCCCAGGTGACCCTGTTGGACTTCGGTGCAAGCCGGGAATTTGGGACTGAATTCACAGACCATTACATTGAGGTGAGTCCCCCCAACCCTGGGGCCTTTGAAGGACCTCAAGTATAATACTGAGGCGAGGGTGAGAAGGAGAAATACGGATCTGGAATTAAGAAAACATATAATAGCAATAGTAAGAACTGATAAATAAAAAGCCAGGTCCTGTTTGAGGTGCTGTCCATGTGGTGACTGATCTAAAGCACAGAGTAACTGGATGGGGTCAGGGCCATTTTTAAACATTTTTTTAAAAAATTTATTTATTTTAAGATTTTATTTATTCATTTGACACAGAGAGATTACAAGTAGGTAGAGAGGCAGGCAGAGAGAGAGGAGAGAGAAGGAAGCAGACTCCCTGCTGAGCAGAGAGCCCGACGTGGGCCTCGATCCCAGGACCCTGGGATCATGACCTGAGCCGAAGGCAGCGGCTTTAACCCACTGAGCCACCCAGGCGCCCTTAAAAAATTTATTTATTTGAGAGAGAGAGAGAGAGCGTACAAGCGCCTGTGCACAGGTGCGGGGAGGGGCAGAGGGAGAAGCAGACTCCCCGCTGAGCAGGGAGCCCAACTCGGGTGCCCAATCCCAGGATGGTGAGGTCATGACCTGAGCTGAAGCAGACACTTAACCAACTGAGCTGCCCAGGTGCCTCGGGTTAGGACCATTTTCAGTCCCGATTTACAGATGAACTTACTAGAGCTCAAAGAGGTTAAATCACTTGCCCTAGGTCACAGCAGACCTGGGATTCAGACTCCGGGAGCCTAGGTCTAGAGCCCATGTTCCCAAACCCTGACTAGCCCCTGATGGCCCACAGTGGCCATCCTGCCACCTCCCCACACCCCAGGCTGTCCCGGGCCTCACACTCACATGTCTCCCTGACCGGCTGCTCCCTGAGGGGCAGCTCTCTCCTCAGGGGCATCTGTTGCCTGTCCTTCCCGCCCACCTACCTCAGGCATCTCATTAGTTTGTTGAGATTGACTAGTTGATGTGGGTCTGCTACTCGTACTCATCAGTCCCAGCATTCTGACACCCCTTGTGCCCAGCCCTGTTCTGGGCAATACCAACCCAGTGACTAACCCACCCCGGTCTCTGCCTTCACGGAGCTCACAGACTGGGACAGGGGTAGACGGTCAGAACCCAGAATGGTCAGGGCTGGCATGGGGGAGCACAGGAGATGGTGGGAGCCCAGACAGGGAGCCTGGGCCGGCCCAGGGGGTCAGCGACAGCTTCCTGGAGGAAGAGGCATTAAGACTTGAGACCTGAGGGATGACGAGACCAATCAGGAAGAGGCAAGGAGGGTATTCCAGACTGATAAACACGCAAGGCCAAGAGGAGAGCAGGAATATTCACTTAGAGCAACGCTTCTCAAACTTTAGTGAGATACCCACCGCCCCCCGAGCCTGTTCAACGCAGATTGTGGTCTGCAGTCCGGCGTAAGATGCTGCATTTCTTTCTTTTTTTTTTTTTTTAAAGAGTTTATTTATTTATTTATTTGACAGAGAGATAGAGAGAGAGATCACAAGCAGGCAGAGAGAGAGGAGGAAGCAGGCTCCCTGCTGAGCAGAGAGCCCGATGCGGGCCTCGATCCCAGGACGCTGAGATCATGACCTGAGCCGAAGGCAGAGGCTTTAACCTACTGAGCCACCCAGGCGCCCGATGCTGCATTTCTAACACGCTCCCAGGGGATGCCAGAGCGACTGGTACAGGGACAACGCTTTGAGTAGTCAGTCCTCGAGGACCAAAGGGAAGTTCATTTCTGACTGGGCCAGCAGGTGAGGGGCGGAGCAGGAGCCGGCTACGAGGCTGGAGCCAAATCACTCTTGAGTCTGAAAAGCCATGCTTGGCACCTTGAGCTTTATCCCGGTGCTGTGGGGCCCCACAGATGGGATTTGAGCAGGGGAGGGACAGAGAATCAGGAAACTGCCTCAGGAGAGCAGGTAGCCTTTGAGACGAGGCTGGGAGCCCAGGGAAGGGATGAGAGGACAAGGCCCAAGGCTCTGGCTTGGGGACTCAGGGATGGTGGGACTACCCCTGACACAGGGACAGGAAGGGGAAGCTGGCAACCCCCACCCCCACCCCCACCATGCACGCACGCGCGCGCACACACACACTCAAACGTACACACACAGGCTCCTTGGGCCCTCTCTCCGGGCCACTTGAGGCACAAAGCCAAGGCCTTTCTCTCTGGGTGGGTGGGGCATCTTGTGTGTCCCCCTAACCCCGCCCCCAGGCCTATTTGGCATGGTTCTCCTCCGGTCTCCCCAGCCTTTTCCAGTTTAAAAAAGCCCCGCCACATCGGTCCCTGAGGACCACAGGCCTGACAGATGGCCAGACAGGCTCGGGCAGGGGGAGCCGAGACAGACTAGAACTGCCAGATTGAATCCTGTGTTCCCCTTCCTCCCGAGAAAGTGGTTGTTTTCCCTCCTGGCCTTGCTGTTCCATGGAGTAGGGAACTTCTCATCCATCTGCTGATAGCGGTGGCTCCTCACGGTCATGGCTCCTCACGGTCATGGTGGACCCTACACGCAGGCACAGCGCTCCGCACGCCGCAGACACCTCCTGCCTCCCGACAGCCCCCACCCCCACCCCGGACAAGCCTCTCATCATCCCGCAGACCCAAGGCCAAGTGCCTTGCCCCGAATCTCTCATCCAGCAAGCGGCAGAGGTGGGATGGAGCCCCGGCAGGCTGGCTCTCGCTTCTGTCCGTCTGCGCCCTCAGCTCAACTCCTGCTCTCCCTATGTGCACCCATGGCTGGAGAGGTGCCTCGCCCCACGAGCTCATTTGCCAAACAGGTTCACCAAGGGCCACCTGAACGCCGGGCCTCGTGCCACAAGTCGGGCTGGGACGAAACCTAGCCGGCATCCCTGCTCTCCTGGGGCACCAAGCCCAGTGCAGGAGACAGACATCAACCAGGCAGTTACAGAGATGGCCCAGTGGCCACCTCAGATGGAGTTCTGGGTCATGGTCACATCCTTGTCCAGTTAAGTGTTTGGACCCACAAATAGCACTTGATACTTATTTTCCTCCAGCTATTTCACTGTGGTAGTTTCCGGGCAGGCTCTACATTCTAGGCCAGGTGGGAAAATCCCCTGACCACCCCCCTTACCCCATCCATCCCGGCCAGGCTCTGGAACAGTCCTGAGAGAGATACAGACACGGGCAGGGTGAGGAGGGAGAGGCGTCTAGGGGAGAGGGCTTAAGTAGACCAGAATGTGGGGAGGGCCAGGCCAGTTTTCAAGACCCCTCCTTTTTTTTTTTCTTTTTAAAGATTTTATTTATTTATTTGACACAGAGCGAGATCACAAGTAGGCAGAGAGAGAGGAGGGAGCCCGATGCGGGGCTCGATCCCAGGATCCTGAGATCATGACCTGAGCCGAAGGCAGAGGCTTTAACCCACTGAGCCACCCAGGCGCCCCAAGACCCCTCCTTGAACCCCACTCTCTTGGCCTTTGACCTCTGCCAAACACCCGTTTCCCCAGGTGGTGATGGCAGCAGCCAATGGAGACAGAGACCGGGTCCTGCAGAAATCCCGGGACCTCAGATTCCTCACGGGCTTTGAAACCAAGGTTGGAAACACTGCAGGGGGGTTGGGGGCTGCTTATCTCTACTGGGGGTCTCTGGGGAGGAGGTGGGGGAATAGAGGCTGCTTGGCTACTCAGAAACCAGAGGGAAGTGGGCCCCATTTATTTATTCAAGAGGGAGGGAGTGGGGGGCTGCTAGTGGGTGCTGGGGGTGGGGAAGTGGAGGCTGGTTGTCTGTTCTAGAAAGAGTGAGGGCTACTTGTCTACTGGAGGCTCTGAGAGGAAGTAAAGGGCCATTTTGGGGAGGTCCAGGGGCTCTAGAAGGACTGGAGGCTGCTTATGACTCCTCAGGGAGTTGGGGGCTTGTGTTTACAGTTGAGAGTGCAGGGGGCAGAGCAGGGTGCTTGTCCTTTCTGGGTCGAGCGAGGCCTGTACCTCCACACACTGCATGCCCCCCGCTCTCCCCCATGCACAGGCCTTTTCGGATGCCCACGTGGAGGCAGTGATGATCCTGGGGGAGCCCTTCGCCACCCCCGGCCCCTACGACTTTGGGGCAGGTGACACTGCCCGCAGAGTGCAGGGCCTCATCCCTGTGCTGCTGCGGCACCGGCTGCGCCCACCGCCCGAGGAGACCTACGCCCTGCACCGCAAGCTGGCGGGAGCTTTCCTGGCCTGCGCCCGCCTCCGCGCCCACATCGCCTGCCGGGATCTCTTCCAGGACACCTACCACCGCTACTGGGCCAGCCGCCAGGCGTAGCCGCTACCCGCGGCCTCCTGACCAAAAGGGACGCCTGATCAGACCCCTTAGACAGCTTCCATCCAGGGATTCTGGCCCCAAAGCAGCCCCTCCCCGGCTGTGATGCCTCCTTTCCATGCTCCTGCAGGTCGGGGACCACCCCCTCGGGCTTCCCTGTCTTGCCTAACTCCCTTCCTGGGAGCTGGGGAACCCTGGGGCTAGGGAACTCCCAGCTTCACACCCCCATCTCCTGCTCTCCCCATTCCAAAGTGGGCATCCAGGAACGCCGCGCCACGGATTAATTTCTCTTCGCCGACATTTAAGAGCCTTAGGCCCCCTGCGCACAGGCATGCAGATCCAGACTCGGGTAGATGGGGAGCCCCTCACCTCTGCCTCAGGTCTCCCACGGATCTGGCCAGTGAAAGGGAAGGGGTGATGGTTAGCGCAGGCAGCCCTCACCCCTCCACCAGCTGCGTTCTCCCCCGTTCTCCCGGCTCCGTCTTTTCTGTGTGTTGGGGAGGGCGTAGGAGAGGGTATTTGAAACTTCAGACGGAATAAAAGCGGCTTCCCTTCCCGGCTCTTTTCTCTGCGCCGGGAGGGGGTGGGGAGGAGCTCTCAGGCTGCCTCCAGGTGCAGATGGCCAGCCCCCTCCCATCCTCTGGTCTGAAAGCCCCAGCCCAGCCTGGGCCATCTGTTGCCGGGAACTCCTTCTACCCTTTCCCTCCCACCCGCTCCTCCTCCCGCCCCCTCCCCC
>LNAC01000161.1:459521-503904 GCA_002007465.1 Ailurus styani
TCCCCCGCCCCTCCCGCACGTGCTGACCACCTGCTCAAAAGGCTGTGGCAGCTGAGAAGGCCTGCCCCCCGCCACACACCTCCCAGGCTCCGCGCTCCCTCGCCTCGGCTCCCGGCAACCTCGCCTTTGCTAATGGACCGTAATGCCCCTGCCAGCTGCTTTGCCAAACCCACGGGACTGAGTGGGAGCGGGGGTGCAGTGGTGGCCAGAAGAGCGCCCTGGTCCCAGCCCGGCACCCCCGCCCCCGAAGCCGAACAGCTCGCGCACTAGGACGCCGGGGTCTCTTCATTCCCCCCTCCCCTTCCTCGCAAAAAGTGCCTCGTCACCGCTTCTGCCCGCCCCCGCTGGGCTGGGAGGACCGTGGGGTTAGCTGGAAGATTTGGGTATGCGGGGCGCCAAAGAGCTTCCCGAAGCAACTCGGTCACGGACGTGGAACAGAAGGGGACCTGAGGTCAAGGGCCACAGAGGGGAAGAGAGCCCACGCCTGGACCGGCCTGGGGTAAGGTCTCAACGAGGCTCACATGTTGGCTCAGCCCGGGACTGGCCAATGGGCGTGGCGGGGCGGTGGCCGCACCACAGAAGGCGGGGTCATATCTGCGTGTGGGTGTGGCCTGCAGGCCGTGGGGTGGGGCTTGAGCCGGCCAGGCGCCGGGCCGGGGCGGGGTTTCCTTGCAGATCCCGCGGGCGGCGGGCCAATGGGCGGGGCTGGGGCAGGGAGCCGAGGCAGGAGGGGCGCTCCCCCGCCCCCGGAACGGAATCCTCCCGGGAGCAGAGCAGGCTCGCGCGCGTGCATCCCGCACCATCCCCCGGCCCCGGCCCGCGTCAGACTGAGCTGCCGCCGCCGTCGCCGCCACAGCAGCAGCGCTCGGGGATCCGGGCCCAGCCGGGGCCGCGGGAGGCGGGGGCGCCCGGGCCCTGGATGTCCCGCAGCGCGGCGGCCAGCGTGAGAAGGGCGGGAGAGGGGGACTCGGGTGGGGGGCGGCGCCGCTGCTGATGTGGCGGAGGGTGGGAAGCGGCCGCGGCGCCCGGATGGAGAGAGGGTGCCAAGGGTGGGGAGGGTGGGCCTGGGTGGGGGTCCAGAACAGGCCCCCTCTAAGCCAGAGCTTGAGAGACAGGGGTCCGGGGCACAGGCCCTCTCTTGCCAAGGCCCTGGAGATAGGGATCTTGGACGTAGACCTCCTCAAAAAAAAAAAAAAAAAAAAAAAAATCAAGGACAGGGGGACAGGTTCTAGGTACAACTCCCTGGGCAAGGCTTTAGGGATGGGGTCCAGGACACAACCCCCACATCAAGCCAAGGCCTCTTGGAGGCCATTCCAGAGCAGACGCAATCCCTACCCCTCCCCGCCTGAGGTGGGCTGTGAGCACAACAACCCTCTAGGCAAGGTCTTGAGGATGGGGGTCCCTGGGCACAGCCTCCCCACGAAGCCAAGGCCTTGGTGGGGGGGACGATTCCAGGCACAGTCTCTACCCAGGCCCCAGAGAGGTCCTGAGCACAGCATCCCCCCCAATCCTTGGGCGGCGTCCCAGGAACACCCCCTTCGCAAAACAAGCTCCCTGTTCCTGGGACTCCACCCCCCACCCAGCCTGAATAAAATAGGGAAATTTCAGGCAACCCCCAAAGGCTTTGTCAAAGGTCCCTGGAGCTGCCCAGCTGCCTGGGAGCGGCCCCACCCGCAGACAATGCGCCACCTCCCTCTCCTGGGTATGGCCCCCCAGGCTCCGAGATTCAGGCCGGGGGTGGGGGGCGGCTCCCCAGGGGCCGAGTGCAGCCCTGTCTGTCTGCGTCTGCGGGTGACGGCGGCTTTGTGTGTGGTACCTGGGGGGGAAGGGGGGGAAGCAAGTGATAGGGAGGTGGCTAAGAGTGTGACCCGGTGTTCGTGTGGCTGTGGGTGTGCGCGCGTGTGCGCTGGAGCTGGTGCCTGAGGAATCCTGTGCATGTCTCTGTGTTTTGTGGTTGTGCCTGGTAATGTGTGCGACGGGGTGTGTGTGTGTGTCAGCTGCGCCTTGTGCTGAACCTCGTACTTTTTAGTCTGTGTTTGAGTGTGCGTGTGCACGGTTGTGGCTGTGTGGTTGGGTCTGTGATTACATCTTTTGTGGCCCTGGGCGTGTGCTTTGATAACTATAACTGGGTTGTGACAGTGTGTGTGTTGGGTCTGGGGTTGGGCGAATGTGTGGCCCATAGGCTGTGGGTGGAGTTGGGACCGTGGTACGTGGAGTTGTGTCTAGGACTCTGTGGCCATGTGCCACTCTCCCAGTGACTTGTGAATGTTTGTGGTTGCGTCTACAACCGATCGTATATGTGGGTCACACCTATGTCTCTGTGACACACAACTGTCCCTGCAACTAGGGTATGTGACTGCCACTGTGTATGAAGACACCCTGTGCCCGGTTGTGTGGTGGCCCTGTGACGTGTAGGACAGTGGTGTGGGTCCATGGCCATATCTGTGTATGTGACCTGGGCTGTAAACTCTCTGTGTTGATACTAAGAGACTGTGCGCGTTTATAGCTGTGTCTGCGTGTGATTTGGGTGATAGATTGGAGTAGGGGTCTGAACCCCTGACTGATTATTAATAGAGGGTTATTTCATCGCGTGTGACTCAAGCCCTAGTTGTGTCTGTGTGTGGTGGCGCCAGGGAATAGTGGGGGGGGGGGGGGTGTAGGGGTGATGGTGGCTTCTAGATCTATGTCGGACCTGCGTGTCTGTGACCCTGGATGATTATATGTGGTGGCCTGTGGGGGTGCACGTGTCTGTAGCGGTGTGGCTGCCTTGTGTGCGTGCGGGACTACATGGGTTTCCATCTGGGTGGTTTGGTGACCGGGTGACTCCTGACTGCGTACATGGCTCTGTCAGGAACCGTGTCTTCTGTGTAGAGGCGGCCATAAGCCCATGTCCAGGTCACCGCATTTCTGAGTTCTGTCTCTCTGTCACATGTGACACAGAAATTGCATGCCGATGTCTCCCTGTGTGAGATGCTGTGTGTCTGTCCACGTGGCGCTGTGACCGTATGTGCACACAGGCTTCTTCCAGTGACCTGTGTGTTTGTGTAAAGAGAAGCTGTGTGTTCGTGAGGGAGTGACATGGTGCACCCGGGGAGGGGACACTGGGGGACTGTAACATGGCCAGGGCATGTGGCTGGGTACCGTGGACACTGATGCTGTGTGGCCTGGCACACACGGCCATTTCTGAAATGCATGTGGCTGGGACTCTGAGCCAGCAGCTGCCTGGCCGTACCTGGCCATCCCGAGGGACAGTCGTCTCTGGGTGGTTCTGTGCACGTCCTCAGTGTGCGTGCCTGGGCCTCGATCACACACAGGCCGTGGCCATCCGTGTCTCTGTGTGTGATTGGTCAGGGAGGACTTTCCATGTAAGGGTGCCTGATACGGTGACCACATGCGTGTCCCTGTGACTGGGTGTGTGGGACCGTGACGGCACGTGACCCAAACAGCGTGTCGGTGTGGCTGCTGCCATTGGAGCTGAGAATCCAAGGGCCACTGTGTGCCTAGACACGAGGAGGCACCCGTGGCCGTGGCCGGGGGTGGTGGTGTGTCTGTGTGCCCCCAAGACCGCACGTCCTCGCGCAGGAGTGGAGCCGCATGTGACAGCTGTGTGTGGCGGGGACCCTGTCTGTGCCAGTGGGCGACCTCGGACGGTGTGACTCCAGGGGCTGCGAGGCGAGCGTGTGGGGCGGCGGCCCGAGGAGATCTCCCTGCGGGTGAGCGCTGCTCCCGCAGGTGTGCCCGGGCCCGGCTGTCCCTACGTGGCTGAGAAGACACGAAGTGGCCAAACGTCCAGTAGCTGGTGTCACCAGGTGTTTGTGGCCGTGCCTGGGCAGGCTGGGACTCGCTATTCACGTGGACAGACGTCTATGTCTGTGAACACCGAGAGGTGACCAGCCGGTTACAGTGGCTGCCGCCGTTTGCGTGTGTGTGGGACCTGGTGTGTGCCCCTGCGGTGGTGTCTGTGCACAGCCACACCGGCATCTGTGGGACCGTATGTTTATGTGCAGCCTGGACAGGTGTCTAGAGGTCAAGGCCGCTCCCTCCTCGCTCCATCCCCTTGGGTATTGAGCGCCTCCTGAGGCCAGGACATCCCCAACACATGCCCCCCGGAAACACACCTACTCGTTCCTGGGCCCTTGCTACCAGGTGGCCGGTCTCCCTAGTAACTAGTTGCTATGACAACCAAGGTTCTCATCAGGGAGCCTGAGATGGGGGGGTTGGCTGTTGTCCAAAGAGGGGGTGAGGTAGGGGACTGAGCCCCACCCCAAGCCAGTTTCTCACCTTCTCCTCCCTTCCTTGGGCAGGGCGGACCCAGGAGGCCTGAGCAGCATCTGCCCCCAGCCCCCTGTGGGGCCCCGGGGCCCCCCGAAACCTCCAGGACGGAGCCAGGTGAGTGACCAGCTGGGGCCAGGGCAAGGGCTGAGTGCGTGGGTCTGCCTTGCACGCCCGCAGGAACAGTCCCTGTGCTCACACGGGCTTCATCACACTCCTGAGTGGACGCCCTCAAGTGTCTTCCCCACACACTCCGTGACCGCCAGGCCCACCCTCACAAATAACACTCACGAACACACTCTCACAGACAACAACCTCGTGCTCTCCCACATCTACCCAGATACTTGGTTGCATAGACACACCCTCCACGACCCACACTCTCTACAACAGCCACAAGCTCTGACACACACACACACCCTCCCAGACAGAAGCCACAGACACACAACCTCACCACCGGCAGCACCCTAGGCCAGAGACACAGACTCTCTGATACCTCACAGCACACACTGTCAGAGGCGACAGCCATCGAAGACAATAGCCACACCCTCACGTGGACACACAGCTTCCAGGACAACAGTCGTGGACACACCCTTTTCGAAGCCAACAGCTTCGTGCTCGGACACATCCCCACAGGCAGCGTTCCCCGAAACACATTCCACAGCCACTCTCACGCTTAGATACCCTTCGGCAACAACTGCCGGGACCTTCACTTATGAACAACAAGCACACTCGTGGACGCTGACCCCCTCTCAGACCGCACTCCCGGACACACGCTTTCACAGACCTGTGGCCTTCTATACGTACAGTCTTCAGAAATACACTCATAGACAGTCGTTGCACGCTCAGATCTAGACCGTGTTCGGGAATACAGCAATTGCATACTTGTGCACACACGCGCGTGCACACACACACAGTCCCCATCTGCTAGTGGTGCTCTATCCTGGTTGGCCCCTCATACTCCTCCTGGGACTGTCCGGATGGCTTCTCAGTCAGTGAAGACTGTCCCCACCTCCACTGTGACCACCTCCACTCCTCCTCCGTTGTCCAATGGTCGCAGGTGCACACCCGCCCCAGAGGCTTCTGTCTTCCACTAGACACAGTTGACAGAGGGGCAGATCTCAGGGGCACAGAGATGAGCCCCCAGCCCCCACACCCTCTGGCTTGGGTTCCAGACCTCAATCTCTGGACTTTCTGAGTCCCCCCATATCTAATGCATGCAACTCCCAGCTCTTGTGCTCTCCGACCATCTCATCCCCTAAATTCCTACCCCTTAAGGCCCTGGCCTCATGACCCATGGCCCTTATGCCTTCTAACCCCTGTGCCCTCCAGTGTCTTGACTCCCCGTTAGTTTGGCTCCTCATACCTCTTGACTGTCACCTCCCTAATCTCCAGACCACTAAAAGCTGTGATCCATGACCCTCCCCATCCCAGACCTCCATGTACCTTGGCCCCAAGTTTTTCTTCTGAAATCCCACTGCTGACTCTGGCATTCCCCTGCCTTCCCGGTGTCGCCTGACTGCTGCTGATGCACGTTCCCTGAATGCCACATCCTCTGACCCAGTGATTCCCCCTACTGTAACCCAAATCCCATGTTATCTGACCCCGTGTTCCTTGAGCCCTGTATCAGCCACCCCACCCCCCCCAGCCCATGTCTCCAGCCACCGCCCTTGACCCGTGCCCCTGTCCTGTGTCACCAGAAGGGGCGGGCACCATGAATAAGTTACGGCAGAGCCTGCGGCGGAGGAAACCAGCCTATGTGCCCGAGGCGTCGCGCCCCCACCAGTGGCAAGCAGACGAGGACGCGGTGCGCAAGGGCACCTGCAGCTTCCCGGTCAGGGTGAGTGGGCGGGGCCGGGGGCGGGGCGCTGTGGGCTCGCGGGTCCCCGATGCTGGGCAAGATGGCTGAGGCCCGTTCTGCATAGAACAGAGGTCACATTCCCAAGGAACTGTGGAGCCTGCTAGAGCAGGACCCCACGGCCCTGGGCCCTTCGAAGGAGGGATCAAAACCCAACACACATTCTCTTGTACCAGGAAGTTACTACCTGGGAAGCCGGCGGGGGCGGGGGGTTACCTTCTTCCTGGAGTCACCCTATTCTGTGGGAGCTCACAATTTCCAAAAGGCACTGGACGACTCTTCACAACACACACTGCGCTTCTGTGAGGGAGACCGTGAGATTCAGGTTCAAATCCCAGTGCAGTCCCGGCCTGACTGGGTGACCACAGCGGATGGTCACAATCCCTCCATTTTCTCTTCCCTTCCCCCAGAAGCAGAACGTGGAGTGTGAGGGGTCCATCTGGGGGTGTGGGAAACGCTGAGGGGGCTGAGGAAGGGTAGGCAGCCAGTAAAAGGTGTTTCGCTAACCTGCAGCTATGGGCACCCCAGCTTGATGCCCCTGGGAAATAGAGCCATCCCAGCCATGGGGTGAGGGACCCAGGGTGAGCGTCCCCGAGTTCCCATCAGTCATCGGTGGGCCGGTCCTGGGGCCCAGAGACGCAGACACTGGCACTCAGAAGGAAGAGGGTTACATGTTAAGGCCCAGGAATAGAGGCAAGACGGGAAAATCAACACTACCTGCCTGCTTCGGCGTCCTCATCCGTATATCCGGGATGGTACCCACCTCACGGGCCTGAGGTGCAGGGTGGACTAATATGTATGATGGGCTAGGGACCTTGCATGACGCGTCGCAGCTGCTCAGGGGACACTGGGACGGTATTGATTACTGTGCTGATTTCCTGTCCTCCCATCTCCTCCCCGCCAAGTACCTGGGCCACGTGGAGGTGGAGGAGTCCCGGGGGATGCATGTGTGTGAAGATGCGGTGAAGAAGCTGAAGGCGGTGAGTGAGGGGTAGAGCCGGGAGGGGGCCGGCCTGCTCAGACCCCGGAGGCAGCCCTAACCAGGCCCTTTGTCCTCCCCCGCCCCAGATGGGCCGGAAGTCCGTGAAGTCTGTCCTTTGGGTGTCAGCCGACGGGCTCCGAGTGGTGGATGACAAAACCAAGGTAGGAGGCCTGTGGGCGTGGGAGGGGGCACCGGTGGGCCCCTCGCCTCTCCCCAGCTTGAATCAGGACTTAGGATGCCTTCCCACCCACCTCCGGGATGTCCCTCCCGCCCGGGCCTTTCTAGACCATGTACTCCCGCAACATCTTGGCACACCTCATAGTCCTAATTCAGGGCTGAGTCCTGCAGTTATTATGAGCTGGCACAGATAGTGGGTGTGAGCACAGGCTGTGGAGCAGAGCCTTAGCTCCGATCCCAGCTCCCCCACGCATCTGCTGGGTGACCCCGAGTATGAGATTTAACCCCTCCGAGCCTCAGTTGCCTCATCTGTGAATATGGATAAACACGGACTCTGCCCTTAAATGAGAAGGTAGGTGCATGCAGTGTAAAGCGGTGCCTGGGGCAGCATCGTGCTCGGATCAGTGAATGTTAGCTGTTCTGGGTTTATTGTTGGTGTTCCCGGCCGGAGGGGAGCATCTGTGCTCACCGGTGACTTCCCTGCTCTGGAGACTGCCCCAGGAGGCAGCAGGACGTGACAAGGGTTAGATTGACAACTAAACAGCATTGACATCTTTGCACAGGCAGTTCTCTCGCCCCGAAAGACTGTTCCCTGCCTTTTTGCCTTGTTAACACCTCTTCCAGGAAGCTCTCCCCGTCTCCTGAGCAAGCTGAGTCAGGCACCTCCTCATGGCTCCCATGGGTCCCTGTGTCTCCCCCATCCCAGCCCTGACCTCTCGCCTGTCTCTCTCTCGTGATGGGCCTGAGTCCCTCACTAACTGGGGAGCCTCACGTGAGCAGCGCCCACCTCTGTTTCAGTCAGTCCCGGGTCCCCACCCCATTCAGGACAAGACAGAGAACAGACGGAGGGAGTGCTGAATGGGTACAGGAAAGACAGTTCAAGTTCCTCTCCTGGTTTCCCCGGCTGCCTTCCAGGACCTACTGGTAGACCAGACCATCGAAAAGGTCTCCTTTTGTGCCCCTGACCGCAACCTGGACAAGGCTTTCTCCTACATCTGCCGTGACGGGACCACCCGCCGCTGGATCTGCCACTGTTTCCTGGCGCTCAAGGACTCTGTGAGTATCACCGAAGCCGGGAGGAAGCTGGCTGGCTTCTCTCCTGCGCAGTCGGGCTAGCCGCTCACCTCTTTTCTCCGTTCCCCGTGTCCTTCGCAGCTCCTAACTTAGAGGAGTACAGGGAGGCTGGAGGGAGTTAATACAAAGTATTTGGGATGGTGGCCAGCACGTCAGAAGCGCTCAGGAACACATTAATTTTCATCCTCCTCATTATCCATAGTTGTGCATGTTTCTCTTATTCTTTCTTAGGAGCGTCATATGCATATAGTAACATGCACAGGCGGTCTGGGCATGGCTCTGTAAACTCTTGCTTACATAAAAACCCCAGCCAGGTCAAGTTGTAGAGAATTTCCTGTCCCCAGCTGGTCCCTCAGGCCCTTCTCCATGATACCCCCAAGGTACACACTCTTTCAGCCTCGATTCACTGTGTCTGTGGTTCTTTATATATTTGGGGCGTCAAGGCCCCCTCTGAGAATCTGATGGAAGCCACAAATGGACTGTCTTCTCAGAAACATTCTCATAGTTAGGATTCTGAGGCTGTGACAGAAAATCCCCAGCTGCCAGTCAGTTCAGGGAGATAGAAGTCTGTTCCTGGGTCGTGTGAAGGATATCCAGAGGCAGGCAGTGCAAGTTTGGGGTGGCTCCTTTCTTCCCATCAAGGGCTGCAGCAACTTGATCTTGTCACAGCACTGGGGTGTGGCCTCCACTCCATGATCCAAAATGAGTGCAAATGCTCCAGCCCTCGCATCTTCATTCCAGCTACCTAAAGGAGGGAGGCATGCGGAGGGGCACACCCTCTCCTTTTGGGGAGCCACATAACAGTTACATCCCGTTGGCTAGAATGTAGTCACGTGGACATCCCTTGCCGCAAAAGATGGTGGAAAATAGCTTCTTTATTCTGTCCTGTCCCCTGGACCCTGACTCAGACCGCACCCAACTTGGTAAGAAGGCATGGTCTCAGCTCCCTGCATCAGCCAGTGTTTCTTGGTGGCTGGCAGCAGAAACCAATCTGGCTAACTTAGCTCCAAAATGTTCTAATGGGGGGAATCTCACAAAACTGAAGGCCAATCAGAGCATTAAGCATCAGGAAGGTCAGGGAGCTGCGCAGCCTGGGGACACCACAGAGGGGACAGTTCCTTGCACTGCACTGCTGCAGAAATGAATCCAGCCTCCTAGTGTCCCGGTTTAAAAAAAAAAAATTTTTTTTTAATATTTATTGACTTATTTGACAGAGATCGAGATCACAAGTAGACAGAGAGGCGGGCAGAGGGGGCGCGGAAAGCAGGCTCCCTGCTGAGCAGGGAGCCTGACATGGGGCTTGATCCCAGGACCCTGAGATCATGACGTGAGCCAAAGGCAGAGGCTTAACACACTGAGCTACCCAGGTGCCGCCTGGGGTTAAACTTCTAACACGAGGGTGTGGGATTGGCCTGGCTTGGGTCAGGCCTCCCCTTGATCAGAGGAGGGTGGAGCACACAGACCGACTTATCCAACATGGACGAGGAGCTCCCCAAAGGGAATCTGGGGTGCTGTTATCAAAAGCAAGGGGAATGGATACTGAGCAAGTAAAACAACACGTGTCCCTCTCCAATTTTCACAGGATTCCTTCGTATTTCAGAAATCCCCACCCCAAGAGCTCTGAACTCCCAAAACTGGTCAGTACCCCCAACTTCCTTGCTCAAACACACAATCTCAGACCTCAAACCGGGGGTGGAAAACCAGCGTGAGAGTGTCAGGATGGATTAGTCAGGACTGGTGAGCGCCTGCCAGGGGCTAGCTCGGAGGTCGCAGAAACCCAGAGCCCCCAGTGCCTGCGGGTTTCCTGAGCAGAGCTAAGTTGTATCAGCTATCTGTTGCTGCTTAACAAACTGCTCCAACGTTTAGTGGCTTAAAATGACAGTCATTTATTATCTCTCGACGGTGGTGGAGGGGGTTGTAGGTCAGGAATTTGGACAAGGCTCAGCTGGGTGGGGCTGGCTCCAGGGTCTCTGTATGTTGTCACAACCCGATGGTGTTTGGAGCTGTGACCCCAGGAGCTCGGCGGATATCCCCAATCTACATGTATCTCAGGACCTCTCCACAAGGACGTCAGGCAGGGGGGTTCAGGAGAGCTGGACTTCTTCCATGGTGGTGCAGGGCTCCAGAGTGAGTTGCAAGAGAGATAGAGCTCACACCAGCTTGGTCTTGGTCTTGGAAACCACATAGCCTTGCTTCTGTGGGATTCTGTCTGTCCAGGCAGTCGCAGAGGGCTTCCCAGGCTAAGGGGAGAGAACACAGACTCCATTTCTGATAGGGAAGTGACAAAGTTCTGGAGGAGTGGGCAGGTGCCAGAAATTTGTCGTGGCTATTTTTGGAAAATACAGCCACATGGTTAGTGTGGGTTCAGTGCCATAACGGCCTAGCTGTGTGGGACATGAGGCCCGGGTGACTTTCCTCTCGGGGACTTAGTCTCCTCCTCCATGAAATGGGGGTGTTAGCAGTGGTGGCTCCCAGGTGTGTTGGGAAGCATTCATTAGGATCATACCCAGAAAGTTCTACACAGAGTCCTGTAACATGGGTTCAGTCACTAGGAACAGTTGCTATCATCTGAAAAGTACCTGGGGGAGGGAGGGGGTGCCTGGGTGGCTCAGTAGGTTAAGTATCTGCCTTCAGCTCAGGTCATGATCCCTGGGCACTGGGATCAAGTTCCACATTGGGCTCCTCGCTCAGTGGGGAGTCTGCTCCTCCCTCTGCCTTTGTCCCTCCCCCTCCTTGTGTGTGTGATCGCTCGCTTGCGTGCTCTCTCTCTCTCTCTCTCAAATAAATAAATAAAATCTTGAAAAGTACTTGGGGGTGAAAATCAAAGCAAGAAAAGATCAAGGCCATCTCCTCTGGGTAGAGTGTGTGACCTTCTCTGCATTCCTTTCCACTTTTGAGCCTGGGGTTTGAAGCATTAACCCCAACTCCCAGGATTCCCCAAGTGTAACTTTATTTTTTGAGGTGCAATTCACAGGAAATTGATCAGATGAAAGCCACACTGCAGTGGCATTTAGTACGCTCTCAACCTTGTTCCTTCATTACCTCTCTCTAGTCGCCAGTATCTTCATCACTCCTAAAAGGGACCTCAGACCCATTAAGCATCATTCCCTGTGCTGAACACCCTCCTCCCCGACGGCTAGTTGGCTTTCTGTGTCTGTGGAGTTACCTCTCCTAGATAGTCCATACAGATTAAATCGTATTGTGTGTGGTCTTTTACGACTGGCTTCTTTCCCTTAGCATCATGTCTTCAAGGTCCATCCTTGTGGTGGTGTGTGTCTGCACTATTTTATGGCTGAACAATATTCCACTGTATGGATATATTACATGTTGTTTATCTTTTCAAACACTGATGGACATTCGGGTGGTTTCTACCTTTTAGATATTGCGATTAGTGCTGCTGTGGACATTGGTGTGCAAGTATTTGTTTGAATACCTGTTTTTAATACTTTGGGGTCTATACCTAGAAGCGGGATTGCTAGATCATATGGTAAATCTGTGTTTAAATTTTTGAGGAATTGCCAAACCGTTTTCCACAGAGACTTCACCATTTTATATTCCCACTAGCAACGTACAAGGGTTTCAATTTCTCCACATCCTAGTAAGCACTTAATACTCTCCATTTTTTAAAAAATTATAGCCACCCTTGTAGGTGTGAAGTGGTATCTTGTGGTTTTGATTTGTATTTCCCTACTGACTAATGATGTTGAGACTCTTTTTATATGTTTATTGGCCATTTATATATCTTTGGAGAAATGTCTATTCAAATCCTTCACCCATTTCTTAAAATTGGGTTGTTTGTCTTTTTATTGTATAAGAACTTTTTATATATTCTGGATACTAATCAGTTATATGATTTGCAAAAATTTCCCCCCATCCTGTCAGTTGACTTTTCACTTTCTTGGTAGTGTCCTTTGATGTACAAATGTTTTTAATTTTGATGAAGTTAAATTTATCTATTTTTTTCTTTTGTCCTTTGTGCAGTTGGTGTCCTATCTAAGAATCCATTGCCAAATCTAAGGTCATGAAGATTTACTCCATGTTTTATTCTAAGAGTTTTATAGTTTTAGTTCTTACGTTTAGGACTTTGATCCATTCTGAGTTAATTTTTGTAAATGGTGTGAAGTAGGGGTCCAACTTTATTTTTTCCATGTGGAAAAAATTACTAGCTGTCCTAGCACCATTTGTTAATAGGACTGTTCTTTTCTCCATTGAAGTCTTGATACCCTTACTGAAAATCAATTGACCACAGATGTGTGGGTCAGTATCTGGCTCTCAATTCTATTTCATTGATCTGTATGTTATCCTTATGACAGTATCACATTATTTTGATTACGGTAGGCTTTCTATTTAAATCAGAAAGTGTGAGTTCTTATATTTTGTTCTTTTTCAAAATTACTTTGGCTGTTCTGGGTCCTTTGCAATTCCATGTGAATTTTAGGGTCAGCTCTTCTATTTCTGCAAAAATCTGTTGGGATTTTGGTGGGGATTGCATTGAATCTATAGAACACTTTGGAAATATTGCTGTTGTTAAAAATGGTAAATACCCCAACCATGAGCCTGGGATGTGTTTCCATTTATTTAGGTCTTCTGTAATGTCTTTCATTCAGCAGTGTTTGGCAGTTTTCAGCATGCATGTCTTTGACTTCCTTGGTTAAATTTATTCGTAACCATTCTTTTATTTCTTTGATTTATATTTATTTTTTTGAGAGAAAGAGAGCATGAACATGAGTGGGGGGGGGTGAGGGACAGAGGGAGGGGGGGAGAGAGAGAATCTTAAGTAGGCTCCACACCCCGTGCAGAGCCAGACACGGGGCTCCATCTCATGACCCCGAGACCATGATCTGAGCCAAAATCAAGAGTGGGACGCTTAACCAACTGTACTTAATGCTTAACCAACTTAATGCTTAACCAGTTGAACCACCCAGGCATCCCATCTTATTATTTTAGATGCTATTGTAAGCAGGATTGTTGTAACTACATTTTTGGATTGTTTGCTCTTAGCGTAGGTAGGTATAACTGATTTTTGTGTGTTAATCTTGTATCCTGCAACTTTGCTAAATTCATTTATTACCACTAATAGGTCTTTTGTGGATTCTCTATGATTTTCTATAAATGTCATTTGTAAATAGAGATAATGTTATTTTTTCCTTTCCAACTTGGATGCCTTTCTTTTTCTTGTCTGATTACTCTAGCTAGAACTTCCAGTACAGCGTTGAATAGAAGTGATGAAATGGGCCTCCTTGTCTTGTTCCTGTTCTTAGGGAAAAGCTTTTGCTCTTTCAGCATTGAGTATGATGTTAGCAGTGACTTTTTGTCAAGTTGAGGTGGCTTTTTATCATGTTGAGGAAGTTTCCTTCTATTGAATTTTTTTTTTTTATCATGTAAGGGGCTGGGTTCTGTCAAATACTTAATTTCAGCATTCATGGAGATGATCATGTGGCTTTTTTCCATCCTCCTGTTAATGTGGTGTATTACACTGATTTTCATAAGTTGAACCGACCTTGCATTCCTGGGGTAAATCTCACTGGATCATGGTGTGTAACCCTGTTCCTATGCGAGTATTTTGTTGGCGATTTTTGTCCCCAGGTTTATCTTCAACAGGTGGCTGAGCATCTTGTCAGATCTATCTCATTCTCATCCTAACTCTGCCACTCGCTTATTGTAATCGGTGTGTTGACTAAGGCTCAGTTTCTTTGTCTATTAAATGGGTTTGTAAGCATAGCCACCTCCTGGCATGATTGTGAGGGTTCCAACAAAGGATGGACAGATGTACTGAGATACTATGTGGTGCTTCCCTGTGGCTGGCTCCCTCTGCTGCAAATCTTGCAACAGCCCTGTTAAGTGAATGCTGTTAGGGCCCCCATTTTATGGTCGAGGAGGCTTGGGCACCAGGAGGTGATGTGGATTTCTTGAGAACACACAGCTGGAAAGCAGGAAGCCAGCCTCATTGTGGCTGTGCAGCCTCTCCCGTAGGCACTCAACAGGGTCTTTTGTTTCCACCCCCAATGTTTTATGACAAAATGCTTTCAAGCACGCAGGGAAGGCGAAAGACTTGTAACCAGTCACCTGGACACCCACCACCCAGATCCCACCATTAGGTGTGCCTGCACTTACTCTATCGCTCATCTGTTCTTCCCATTTTTTATGCATTTCAAAGTTGCAGACATCAGAATACTTTCCCCAGACATTTCAGCATGCCTACCGCGAGGCGGAATTCATTCGTTTCCAGCTCCTTTTCTTTTAAAGTCAAATACGTGCTGTGCACAGACCCAAGGATGTTAACAACCACATAGACTTGTGCAACCCAAGCTGCCATCAAGACCTAGAACATTCCTCCACCCCAGCCAACGCCTCCTGCCCCTTCCCAGTAAGTTCCCACCCCCACCCCCTAAGGAACAGCCGCGCTTCCAGCTTTTTTCACCACAGATTAGTTTTATTGGTTCTAGAATTTCATAGAAAGGGCGCCGTACAGCACCGCACTCATTTCTGGCTTTTTTTTTCACTCGGAGCCCTCCTCTGTTTCCCTCCGGGTGCAGATGCACACTGAGGTCCAGGGTGGGCATGGGGGACCTGTCCAGGATCACCTGACACCGAGCTGCTGGCACCCGGGGCTTCTGGCCTCTAGCCAGCACACCGCCGCCTCCCCAAGCCGGGCCTGACCTCTCTTCCCACAGGGCGAGAGGCTGAGCCATGCCGTGGGCTGCGCCTTTGCCGCCTGCCTGGAGCGGAAACAGCGGCGGGAGAAAGAATGCGGGGTCACGGCCGCCTTCGATGCCAGCCGCACCAGCTTCGCCCGCGAGGGCTCCTTCCGCTTGTCGGGGGGCGGACGGCCCACTGAGCGAGAGGCCCCCGAGAAAAAGAAAGGTGGGTGCCACTGGACAGCAGGAGTGGGCCCCCCGGGGCCGGGGGGGCTGGGGACACAGTCTGCGGGGAGAGCAACAGAGGCCCAGGGACTCTGCAATTTACAAAGCAGAGCAGCAGCCACGAGGTTGGTTACAGTTTACAGAGCTCACTTCTTTGGGCAGTATTCGGACGGCCACAAATCCCAGCAAAACTCACCCGAGCTCCATTATCTGCTAACCCAGGGAGGTTCGGAAGCGTTTCAAATTGTGGATCAAGGCCAGTTAATAGGTTGTGAAGTCGGCTTGGCAGATTGTGGCTGGCTGGCACTGAAAAGAACTGAAAGAGAAAAGAACAGGAAATAATCAGATTAGCTGAATGTAGTAAGGGGACATGTAGTTTAACGATGGTTTTATTTCAGGGTATGTATGTGCGTATGTGTATGGGTGTGGGGGACAGGTTACTGTGTAAAAGGTTTTTCTTACTCTGGGTTGCCATCAAGAAAAATATCGGTGGTCTCCAACATTCTAGGTAAGTGGCAAATACTTTGTAAATTCTAAAACAATATGGTTTTAATATTTAGAGAGAGAGAAAGCGGGAGTGGGAGTATACAGAGGAAGAGGCAGAATCCCAAGGAGGGAGCGGGGCACCTGGGTGGCTCATTTGGGATCGAGCCCTACATCCGGATCCCTGCTCATCAGAGAATCTGCTTCCCCCTCTCCCTCTGCCCCTACCGCCACTCGAGCTTGCCTGAGCTTGTTCTCTCACTGTCAAATAAAATTTTTTTTTTAAGATTTTATTTATTTGAGAGAGTGAGAGCACAAGTGGGGTTGGGGGAGAAGCAGAGGGAGAAGCAGACTCCGCACTGAGCAGGGAGCCCAATAAGGGGCTTGATCCCAGCACCCTGAGATCATTACCTGAGCCAAAATCAAGAGACAGGTACTTAACTGACTGAACCACTCAGGCACCCCTAAAACAGTGGTTTTTTTAAATGTAAGTAAGTATACTGTGTTGTGAGTCACTATATATATATATATATATAGTTTTTGTTTTTTTTTACTGTAGATTCTAGTTTTTAAATTATTAGAAACCACTGCTTAGAATTTACAAAGAACTTACTGTGGGGAACTGACCCAGATTAAAGGAGACTAAAGAGATTTGGCAAGTAGTAATAAATGAAGGTGGGACCCTGAATTGGATATTGGTTGATATCCACCTATAAAGAACATCTCTGAGGGACGTGATCAGGACAGTTGGGGACATGGGAACGTGGGCCGTAGATCAGCTCATTGTCTTGTACCCACATTAGATTTAATCGTACTGTGGTTCTGGAGGAGGCCATCCTTGTTCTTAGGAGGTAGATGCTGGATGTTTTAGACTGAAAGACATTGCCTGCAATTTGCACTTCAATAGTACAGGAAAAAAAAACTGTGGAAGGGAAGAGAGATCAAATGAGTTAACCACGGGGAGCACAGGTTAGGAGAACATGTGGGCTCAGTGTCCATGATTACATCATATCTGTAGGTTTAAAATATTTCTAATAAAGTCAAAAATGAAAATATTCTTAACTAAAAAGTTAGGAAAACAAATTTTTATCACTAGAATATTAGAGCATCCAGAGTATATTCCTTTGTATAAATTGCATAACTGTTTGCAGACCTCTTGACAAATTTACAGGTGTTGCACAGGTTACAGAATATTTTACAGTTTACGTCATCTATTCCAATTTGTATTCTACCACCTGCCAAGCAGGTGACGAAATGAAATTAACAGAGGGCCCGATCGAGTATACGATGTTTTAGTGTTTACAGAAGAATGCACTGGGTTCAGGATTCTTCAGTGGCAGATATTTCTTTACTGTTTATGGAGGCTGTTGGCATTTACAAGGAACGTGCATTCACTTTAGAGTCTGCAAAGGGTTTTGCTATTTCCAAAGGATGTGATCATTTCTAGGTACTTTGCAGTGTGGAAGGCACTGGCAGCTTACACGGCCAAGTGAGAGTTTACAGAGTACGGTATGATTTGCTGAACACACCACCCAGCATTTTGCTGTAGACGCACTGTTTACAGCCTCAAGGCATCGCGCTTGCCCTTCCACGAGGAGCTCCTTCCAACTGAGGAGTGACAGACCAATGCGCTTTCCACAAAGAGTGGAGGGGCTGGAACACTCTGGAAAATTCCCCAGAGGAGGAAGTGTGCCAAGCTGGTCTAAAATGCTAAGTAGCAACTGGAGGAAGGGGCGAAGTACCTGAGGTGGGAAGAACGGTGGGAAATGGAGAGAAGGAGAGAACTGCAGATAGAACGACAGGAAGACAGCATGATGTGGAGCAAGCAGGCCAGAGGGAGACGCAGGATTAGGGTATTCCTTTAGGACACAGACTGGAGTCAGCCTGCCCCTTCCTAGCATCATGGCTTTGGCAGAGTCCCTTAATTGTTGGGCCTCGGTGTACCGATCTATAAAATGGGGATAATGGCCGTATCAACCTCACTGGGCAGCTGCGAGGATTGAAGGACTCGATACTTGCAGGGCACTTGAACAATGTCTGATACACATGTCATGCACCAAATAGGTGTTTGTTAAACTAATCATAAAGGGGGCACCTGGGTGGCTCAGTCGAGTCCTGCATCAGTCTCCCTGCTCAGGGGAGAGTCTGCTTCTCCCTGTGCCCCTCCCCCCTTCCTGCTCATGCTCACTCTCTCTCGCCAATAAATAAATAGATCTTAAAAAAAATTTAATCAGAAGGGGAGATAGAAGGTCTCAGAAGGGAAAACAGCGGAAGCAGCAAAGAAAGCCAGACTGGGGACAGAAAGCTAGAGAGACCCAGAAGGTCAGGTTGGAGGAGGAATCCCCGAGGGCCTCCTGGGGCAGGCGGCACTGGCGTGGTGGGGATGAGAGACATTTCAGGGCTCTGACCTGTCCTGGGGACAGGACACAGTGGGTGAGGAAGGCAGCACTGGAAGATGATCAAGGGGGCTTGGCGGGAGAGGAGCAAATTCCTGGGTGGGGTAGCTAAGCACCTGTCTCCCCTGTGTCTCCAGCAGAGGCAGCAGCTGCCCCAACTGCGGCTCCTGGCCCCGCGCAGCCTGGGCACGTGTCCCCGACACCGGCCACCACATCCCCCGGTGAGAAGGGGGAGGCGGGCACCCCGGTGGCTGCAGGCACCAGTGCGGCCGCCATCCCCCGACGCCACGCCCCCCTGGAACAGCTGGTTCGCCAGGGCTCCTTCCGCGGGTTCCCTGCACTCAGCCAGAAGAACTCACCTTTCAAACGGCAGCTGAGCCTACGGCTGAACGAGCTGCCATCCACACTGCAGCGCCGCACGGACTTCCAGGTGAAGGGCACAGGTGAGCCCGGGCTCGGCGCGAGGGAACATCGGATCAATACCCTACCACCGTCCCTAGGAAGCACCCGAGAGAGAGAAGGGGGGTATAAGCCCTGATGGATTAGCACTGTCTGCTCTGGGAAAGGAAAGAGAGGTGGAACACATCGCGGTCACTTAGCAATGTCTGCTGCCAGCAAGGGAGAGACAGGTAGTATAAATCCTGATCAGTTGGCAATGTCGACTGTTGGCAAGGAATGGCAGAAGGGTGGCACAAGCCCCGATCAACTAGTAATGTCTGCTGTGGTTAGGGAAACGGAAGAGGTGGCTTGCGTCACGACTGATTAGCAAAGTGTGCCAGGGGCTCCAGAGGAGGCCGAGGAGGAGTTCGCTCAGGAGGAGGCCGAAGACTCCAAGCATTTGGCCAGTGGAGCCAGGAGATCTGGGTAGGCGACGGATACAGGCTCAGAGGAAGGGAGGATTGTGACGGCTTAACAAGGTCTGCCTGGGGCAGGAGAATGATGGCATATGGCACGATCTGCCAACAGGGTCTGCCACGAGCGAGGAAAAGGAGCGAGGTGCACACCGTGGGATTCGTTAGCGAAGGCCGCCGTGGATGAGGGAGGAGAGCGCGCAGCGGAAGTCAGGGTGGCTCAGGGAGCGGCTCCAGCCTTGGGGCAGCGGAGACGCGAGGCGAAGAGAACACACGAGCTCAGGGCTCAGGGCTCAAGGAGCATAGTGACGGCTTTGCAGGGTCGCCGGCGGGAAAGGATCGGGCAGAGGCAGCCATCCTCGCTGACGAGCCACGTCTTCCAGGGACAGTGCTGAGGAAAGGCGACACAGCCCCGCGGATTAGCGGTGTCTGCCCTGGGTGCTGCGCGGAGAGCTGGTGTGGCTGGTCTGGTTTTCTTAGAGGGGCGACGGAGTTGCAAGGACCCGTGAGGTCTGGCCAGGTGAGGGGGAAGGCGAGCAAAGAGTCCAGTGGGGAAAAAAAGCATTGTGTTCCATTACTCATGTCCGCCACGGGCCAGAAAGAGGAGAGAGGGGGCACAGGTCACGATCTTCAAGCCACGTCTACGCGGGAGAGGGGGGAAGAGAGGTGGCCCAGTACCGTCTTCCGCCCGCGGGAGACGGGCAGGCGGCTGCCTCTCCGCCCTGCTGTGCGCAAAGTCACGCGGTCTGGGCCCCGCTCCTGCTCCCACGCGCCAGACCAGAGACAGCCACGTCTTAGGCCTCCGGGACTGGCGTGGGAGGCTCTGCGTCTGCGTTTGGGCTGCTCCCAAGGGTAACTGCTGGGCAGACGCCAGTGCTGGTTGAGAGTGACGCACACGCGCCTCCTGTCCCATCCTGTCCCACAGCGTCCGCGGCGTCACACGCCCTGGCGCCTGCGTCCTCGCGGACCCCGGGGCCGTCACACGCACTCCCTGGCTCCCCTTGATTTGGCAGCTTCGTGCACCTGGAGGCGGTGGCACGCTTGCTTGGGTGGGACCTGCCCCCCAGAACTTTCAGCTCCATAGGAGTCACAGGGGCCACACACAGAAGTCACACACCAGCAGAAGTCACGGGAGCCGGTGTTTTCATTACCACGCCCTTGAGCACGTATCCAGCCAACCCGCGCAGATGTACGCACACTCACAAGCCGCACGCCTGGGTTCACGCAGACCTGGAGGTCACATCTCAGACTGACGCGCGCTTGCGAAAACACTTGTGGGTCACACGTGCCCCTGCTTGTGTTCCCTCTCTCGCTCTCTGTCAAATAAATAAAATCTTTAAGAAAAAATATTTTATTTGAGAGAGCGTGCACAAGCTAGGTGAGACGCAGAGGGAGAAGCAGACACCCCTTTGAGCACGGAGCCCAATGCAGAACTCGAACCCAGGACCCCGGATCATGACCTGAGCCGAAGGCAGATGCTTAACCAACTGAGCCACCCAGGTGCCCCTCTGTTGTTTATTTGGATGACACTTTTATTCATCCCAAGCCCTCGTGAGGCCATCACACCCGCTCAGGGGTTTCCTGCCTGCTGGCACAGGTGTGTCTCTGCCCTCATGACGCACGCTCCCGGCCAGGCCAGGTGCGGCGGACAGGGCCCTGCTTCTCCGCCCGAAGTCAGGCAGATGATCCCTAGCCAGCACACACCAGTGTGGCCAATATCCATCCTGACTAGTCAGTCCTCTTGCCATCTATGTGGTTGGACATATTTTTAAATTAATATATATTGGTGAACATTTAAAATACTTCTTCTGGTTTGTAGCTACACCCTGATCTCGAGGTCCTCCTTGGTTTAGGGGTCCCCCGTAACTCTCAGCCAGCACATGACCCCTACCACCTGGCTGCTGGGTCACTCAGATGTCACCCACACGCACCTACATAGAGTTAAGCCTGTTGATGGCCACGGCCATTTGGTCACCGCAGAGTGGACCCATGACCCACACACCCCACGACCCCAGCAGTTGGCAGAGGGGGCCCCCTGAGGGCCTGGGCCGCTTGGCTGACCTCCGCCCTTTCCTGACTTCCCAGTGCCCGAGATGGAGCCTCCCGGCACCAGTGACAGCGACAGCATCAACGCTCTGTGCACACAGATCAGCTCGTCCTTCGCCAGCACTGGAGCCCCAGCACCCGGGCCGCCACCGGCCTCGGCAGGTAAGCCCAGCCAGTCTCCTGCAGTGGCCTCCCCGCAGTGCCCCACCTGCAGGCCTCTGCTCCGTCCAGGGCTTCCTCCCAGACGCTGGGAACCATGGATCATGTAAGGGCTTTGGGACCGTCCTAGCTCCATGGAATCAGTTTTGAGCCTTGGATCATCTTAGAATCCCAGGGTGGTCTCAGAGCCACGGGCTCGTCCTAGAACCACAGGGTCAACTTAGAACCATGGGATCCATTTTAAACCTTTCTGTCTCAGAACCATAAAATTTAGAAACCTACAGCCTTAGAAGCACAGGATATTAGGACCTCCAGATTTGGGGCCATGAAACCTTGGAATCACCTTAGAGCCATGAGCTTATCCTAGAATTGCGGAAGCACTTGGAACTGCAGTATAAATTTAGAACTCTAGAATCTTCGAAAGCACAACCTTAAAACCAGTGAACCTTGCTATGTTGGAACCTTATGGGCCCCTCTGAGAAAGATCCATGCCATCTTAGAATCTTAGCCTCCCAAAACAATACACTGTCAAAATAATCAGAACTAAGCTGCTATCGAAAATATTTAGTAACAGGTTTGGCCCTGACCAATCAGATGGGAAGCTGGGCTGGTGATTGGCAGTCTCGCCTGGACTTTTCCATCTTAGGACCTGAGAATCTCAGAACCATATTTTCTTAGCACTTTCGGAACCATCCCATTGCCCAAGATGGTTGAGCCGTTGGCCCCGAAGTCGACACAGCTAGTAAGGGGCAGCGCTGAAGGCCAGGCACACAGCCGGGCCGCAGGGTCCGGCCCCCAGCCTAGGGTTCTCTCGACTGTCCCCTCTCCTCTCTCTAGGGACTTCTGCCTGGGGTGAGTCGTCCGTGCCCCCCGCAGCTGCCTTCCAGCCCGGGCACAAGCGGACCCCTTCGGAGGCTGAGAGGTGGCTAGAGGAGGTGTCCCAGGTGGCCAAGGCGCAGCAGCAGCAGCAGCAGCAGCAAGCGGTCTCCGTGGCCCCCGTGGCCCCTGCCCTGCAGCCCTTCCCCGCCCCCGTGGGGCCCTTCGATGCGGCTCCCGCCCAGGTGGCCGTGTTCCTGCCGCCCACACACATGCAACCCCCTTTCGTGCCCGCCTACCCGGGCCTGGGCTTCCCGCCCGTGCCCCGGGTGCCCGTGGTGGGCATCACCCCCTCACAGATGGTGGCCAACGCCTTCTGCTCCGCCGCCCAGCTCCAGCCCCAGCCCGCTGCCCTGCTTGGCAAAGCTGGAGCCTTCCCGCCCCCGGCCACGGCCACTGCCCCTGGGGGCCAGGCCCGCCCACGCCCCAATGGGGCGCCCTGGCCCCCGGAGCCGGCCCCTGCCCCGGCCCCTGAGTTGGACCCCTTTGAGGCCCAGTGGGCAGCATTAGAAGGCAAACCGGCTGTTGAAAAGCCTTCCAACCCCTTCTCCGGCGACCTGCAGAAGACCTTCGAGATTGAACTGTAGCCCGAGCCGCCCTGCCCGGCCCAGCAGCTCCGGGTGCCCCACACCCAGGCGTGGAGGCCCAACCTCTCTCCCTAGCCCCGCACCCCGGGGCTGCACCCCCCAACACCCCCTCCAGCCCCTTCTCTCGATCACCCCCACAACCACTACAGAACTGACATTGTACGCCCGGATCGCGCCAGGATGGAATTCAGGGACGGACCCGGCCTGGCTAAGGGACCCAGTTCACCGCCAGACTTAGGCTGGCAATGCCCTCCCCCCACCCCACCCCCCAGACACAGCGGGATGGCCACAGTCCCACTGAGTGCCCTCGGTCAAGCGACATTTCCCAGTTTCTGTTGACCTTCCGCCTTCCAGTGTCGGGGGGGATGGAAAAGGGATGCCCACCTCGGGCTCCCCCGGGCGAGTCCGGTGGTCCCCTCCCACACCCAGCACAAGCAAAGGGCCTCCCTCTGCCCGCCTGCTGCGTTCACTGCCGATGCTGTGCTCACCCCATCACCCCCTCCCCCACTCGGGGGGGCCCACATCTTCCTTGGGCCAAGGTCTCATGGGGGCGGGGGCCAAGTTGGGGGCCCAGGAGGCGGGGTAGGGGGAAGGGGAAGGACACGCTCCGTTACCTCACGTCGGTGCCCGCCGGGGAGGGTCTGGGACGAGGGGGGGCACCTGGCGGGTACTTTTCTATCTTTTATTTCCAGATTTTTTTGTATCTAAACTTAACAGATTTGTATTATACAAGGACAGCCAATAAAGGAAGACTATAATGACGCCCCTCGGGACAGCGGGGTGGGTGGGGGTGCTGCGGTGGCAGAGCCTTTCCTCCCGAGTCACCTCCTAAAACGAGAAGGACCGTAACCTCTGAGTCATAATGCAGTAGCAGGGACTGCTGACCCAGCACTGGAGAGCTTGGGTACTATAGGGGACCCAAAATTACCCCAATTTCTAATTTTTAACAGAGTCTGAACCAAAGAATTCAAAAAGTTATAGTCTGCTTCTCACCAGTCCAGTACTGAAATGTTATTTTTGTATTACTTAGTTCAGTAGGGAAATTTTCAATAACCAGGTTTGGAATAGTAGATCTTTGGATCTACCTCGGAAAATTCTTGGTCAATTTGCATTTTCTGTAACTTAGGCCAAAGTGTCATCTGACACGGCAGGCAAGTCTCTCTCTCGTTTCCTGGGTCCCTTGATATCATCTACAAGTTATATACTTTAAAATAGATAACCTACAAATTATATGTTTAATTCATTATAGCTCTTGGAAATGAGGTGACTGATTTTGTGAAACCGAGTATTATATCCCCAGGTGATGGACTGGGAAGTTCAGTCACTTGCCCAAGGCCACACACCTGATCCGTGGGGGGAAGCTGGGGTGAACCCAGCTCCTGGCCAACCTCAAGGCCAATCATTAAACCACCAGGCTGCAGGGGAATAAGCTCAAGGTCTGCCCTCAAAGAGTTTCCAGCCCATCCAGCAGTTGTGGACCCTGGACTCCAGGACCTATGCCAGATGGTTCTGCCAGAGCACCCAGGAATCCCCAGGGAGCGAGCAGAGGACTCTGCTGGAAACAAACCATGTTTCTCATCTCCGAGCTTTGCAGATGCCGTTCCCTCTGCCTACAACACCGTTCCTCACGGCACCTTTGCCCAGAGAGTGCTACTCATCGTTTGGGCCTCAGTTCAAATATCACCTGTTAGAAAGGAAGCCTCTTCAATTGCCCCCCACCCAATCCTTTCAAAGTTTAGACCCTTCAGGCTGAGTCAGGAGCACCCTTCCCCACTTGGGCCCCCCGCTCCCCTCTCCTGGAGCTGATTCAGCCCCAGCCCTGCTCCATTATGGGCAGTGGCTATCTGCCCCCCCCCCCGACTGTGAGTGAGGGGGGAGTCTGGGTCTCTGTCACTTCAGTGTTACAGCGCAGGGCTGGGCACAGAAGAGGCAATCTCAGCAATTCAACACTGCAAACTGCTGGCTAGAGAGAGGGGCCGACTCAGGGCCTAGGACTCAGACAGACAGGAGTCCAACGTTTGGACTAATGGAGAAACTGAGGCCACGCAGAAGATCAGGGACAGAGTCAAAACCCTCTTCCCTGTCACAGGCTGACCTTTACCCAAAGCCGTCCTTTCCCGTGCCCAGAGCAGTCTTTCTCAGCTGCTCTCCACCCCCCCCACCCCAACAGTCCCGGGAGATGCGGCTGTCCCGGTCCCCAGGGCTCCACAGGCTCCTCTTGGCCCATTTCCCCATCTTCCCACACCCGACGGAGACTGGCTCTTCAGGGTGCTTCTCTCTCCACAGAGACCATAGATCTGGGGGGTAACTTCCCACTCTCACTTCCCCCCAAGTTTGGGCTCTCAGAATAGACCTAGAGATGCAGAGTCAGCCCCCCCCATCTGGGACCCTCCTCCCACCTCATGCAACGTGCGGCATCCCCTCCCCACCAAGGTCACTTGGCGGGGACCATCCAGCCCAGGCTGGTTCAGCGCCCCTTTGCCAGTTCTGCCTGGAAAGCCCTGCTCACCCTCGCAGCGGCTCCCTGTGCCCCGCCAAGCGCCCCCGCCCCCCGCCGGGACGAGGGGGCCGGGCCACGTGTGCCCTTCCCCGAACTTTCCGGAGCATTCCGCCCCTCGCGATGCCTTCCGTCCAGGCACCAGGGGGGCAGCGAGGGCTCTTTCGGAACGTTCCACTCGCGCTAGTGCTAAGCGGCCCCCCACCCCGCGATCTTTGGAAAGCTCCGCCCCGCGCTGCGGCCGAGGGGCACCCCGCCCCCAAGCGGGGGGAACAGACCCCAACGCGCCGGCGCCCTGCGGCTCCCCGGGCCGCGCCTCTCGCCGTCCGCCCCGCGACAAGCAGCCTCCGGCTCCCGCAAGGCCGCGGGGATCAGCGCGAGCACGGGAGAGCAGCGCCCCCTTGTGGCCCGGTCCTCGGCAAGCCGCATCCGGGGCTCCGACGGAGAGACCCGCAGGACCGGTGCTAGGGCAGAAAAAGCGTTCAAGTACACACATACACGCAGGCATGGATTAAAAAAAAAATTGGCGGCGCAGTCATGAACGGTCTTCAGGCTCTGGTTCAATCATTTGCTCCTTTAGCAAATGCTCCGTGACTCCTCCCATCATCCATGCCTCCCGCGCCTCCCTGGCCCGGCCCCGGGTGGTGAGCACACCACCAAGGCGCACAAACGAACTGTCTTTCCACAACGTCAGCTCTACTCGATCATAAAGCAAAGTTAAATCACAATATTAAGCAGGATTCCAAACTCAATGACAATGCACCATGTGATTAAACCCGGCTTCTTACACAGAGCACAGAGCAAGACAGAAGACAAGCCACGCAACAAACAAGATGACAGAAGCGGGCAGCAGTGAACGAACCAAACACGAGGTCCGTCTGTGGGCACACAACTGAGATACGGCCTCCATCTGGTCGGGATCAGCTCTTCACATCTACTGCCCCCCCCTTTTTTAAATATTTTACTTATTTATGTGAGAGAGAGAGCGTGAGAGGGATCATAAGAGGGGAGAGGGTCAGAGGGAGAAGCAGACTCCCTGCTCCGGGAGCCGCATGCGGGACTCAATCCCAGGACTCCGGGATCATGACCTGAGCCAAAGGCCGTCACTTAGCCAACTGAGCCCCCAGGTGCCCACACCTACTACTTCCGATGTTCAAGCAGAGAAGGATCTCAGTTCTGCTTGGAGATCCATGGGGAACAGGCTTTCAGGGCAGCTGCCTTTTTTACGTGTCAAACATAGAGGAGTCAGGTCTGAAGAGTCTCACAGTTTGCTGCCAAAATCCTATCTCTTTTAAAGGGATTTAATCGGTTTGGGGTCTCTGCAGACCTCCTCGGATTCTATTCATTACCAGTTCTGGGGTGTCAGCTGACGTTCTTCCCGGGGCTATCTCCTAGCTGCGGTACCTTAACTGTGCACGTCATTGCTTGACACAGGCTCCTGCTTGACATGAGAGACTCCATTTTGCTCTCTATGCCCCCACCCCCCGGGCTGTCACAGTCGGCCTGTGAATGCAAGGATAAGGGCCGTCTGGGTCACCACTGTACCTCCCCAGTCGGGGCACAGAGTAAGGTTCGGATGACCAGCGAGTCACTCTCAACACACATTTTGCTTTGTTTGGTTTAATAGTTTGCTGTTTTTTCCCTAAGATTTTATTTATTCATTTGACAGAGAGAGAGTGAGCAAGCACAAGCAGGGGGAGCAGCAGAGGAAGAGGAGACGCAGGCTCTCCTCCAAGCAAGGAGCCCGATGTGGGGCTCGATCCCAGCACCCCGGGACCATGACCCGAGCCAAAGACGCTAAACCAACTGAGCCACGCAGGTGCCCTTGCTGAATAGTTTTTTTGAGGGGCACCTGAGTGGCTCAGTCTGACTTCCGCTCAGGTTATGATCCCAGGGCTCCAGCTCCCTGCTGATGGGGGGTGGGGGTCTGCTTTTCTGCTTCTCTTCTCCTGATCCATCCCACTGCTCATGCTCTCCCACTCTCTCTCTCAAATGAATAAATGTAAAAAATTGAAAAATAAAATACTTTAAAAAAAGTTGTATTGAAGTATACATATCAAAAAATTCACCCGTTTTCAGTGCCTTCATGATTTGGGGTTGATTCTACAGACCTGTACAGGCATCACCACAATCCAATTTTAGAATACTTCCATCACCCTAAAAAGATTTTTTTTCTTTAACGATTTTATTTTTTTATTCATGAGAGACAGAGAGAGTGGGGTAGAGGGAAAAGCAGGCTCCCCAAGGAGCAGGGAACCTGTTGTGGGACTCAAGCCCAGGACCCAGGACCAGGGGATCATGACCTGAGCAGAAGGCAGACGCTTAACCATCTGAGCCACCCAGGCGCCCCTACCCTACAAAGATTTCTTGGGTCCATCTGCAGCCACTCCCCATTCCCATACCCAGCCCCAGACAGAAATGGATCTACTTTCCCTCACGTTTATATTCTTTTCTTCCTTTGCATTTGCTGGACACTTGCTTCCATCGGATATTAGATGCTGAGAATACACAATGACACACACAGGCTCTGCCCTCAGGGAAGTCAAAGGCTGGCCGGGGCAATGGCTAATGGGAAAGTATGTCCATTTGCTCATTCATTCATTCAGAACCATTTAATGTTTACTGAGTGCCTTCCATGTGACAGGTACTTACCCTAGGACCTAGGGATAGAACAGTGTACGTGTGTGGGGGGGGGGAACAAAAACCCTGCTCTGCTGGAGGATATTTTAATGAGAGAATAAAAAATAAAGAAATAAACAAGTAGATGTGTGATACAATGCCTGGTTGAGTGTTACGAAGTTTTATGAAGAGAAATAAACCAGTGGAAGGGACAGAAAGTTATGGGGTGAGAGGTGCCTGGGTGGCTCAGTCACTTGAGCATCAGACTCTTGGTTGCAGCTCAGGTAGTGATCTCAGGGTCCTGGGAGTGAGCCCCACATCTGAGCTTCTGCATCAGGGCTCCCTGCTTAGCACGAGTCTCTTCTCCCTCTCCCTCTGCCGCTCCTCCCTGAGCTAGTGTGTGTGTGTGTGTGTGTGTGTGTGTGTGTGTGTGTGTTTGTACACTCTCATTCACCCTCAAATGAATAAATAAAATCTTAAAAAAAAAAAAAAAAACTGGCGGTGCCTGGGTGGCTGTCTTTGGCTCAGGTCATGATCCCGGGGTCCTGGGATGGAGTCCCACATTGGGCTCCCTCCTCGGCAGGAGGCCTGTTTCTCCCTCATCCACTCCCCCTGCTTGTGTTCCCTCTCTTGCTGTGTCTCTGTCAAATAAATAAAATCTTAAAAAAAAAAAGTCCCTCCCCCTCTGACCCTCACCCCCCACCCCGCTCTTGCATTCTCTTTAAAATAAATAAATCTTTTTTTTTTAAGTGATGGGGTGTGATTTTAGGGTGTTCAGGGAGCACATCTATGAGAAATAAACATTTGTTCAGAGACCTGACCTATTTTAAAATAAAGTGTTGAAAAATCTCATCATTTACTGAATACTGTGCTGGAAGTGAAAAACAGATGGTTGTGGGTACAGAACAGCTAAAAGCAAGTCAGTTTTTCACCCTCATGATTGTGGGGCTGACTGGGTACCTGGGCTCGCTGTCACTGCCCAGCATGGGGACAGAGCACTGTACTGTGTCTAAACAAATCCAGGAAAAGATCAAAATGCAAAATGTGAAGTACAGTTTCTTTTTTTTTTTTTTTTTAAGATTTTACTTATTTATTTATTTGACAGAGAGAGAGAGATCACAAGGAGGCAGAGAGGCAGGCAGAGAGAGAGGGGGGAAGCAGGCTCCCCGCTGAGCAGAAAGCCCGATGCGGGCCTCGATCCCAGGACCCTGAGATCATGACCTGAGCCGAAGACAGAGGCTTTAACCCACTGAGCCACCCAGGCGCCCCTGAAGTACAGTCTCTATGCAATGCATATTACTTGTGCACCATCGAAAAGTCAAAAAATCACTAAGCTGGGGACCGTCGGTAGTTTAGATGCCTCCCCCCACGCCCCCTCCCCAGTTCTGTTTGTACTAAGCCACCCCCTCTAGGCCACAGGTAACTGGACCGTGGGGCACTTCTGATGTCGGGCAGCGTCGGCCCACATGCTGGGGCACATTCCATGCTCCTGGGCATCCCAGGCTTATAAATGCCTTTAGAGCAGGTCTCAGAGTTTGGCTCAGGGTCCCCTGGAGAGGTCCCTGAAGTGCTGTGTTGACAAAGTTCAGATGATTTCTGTAATAACACTGATGAGGGAACAGAAGGCAAGCGGAGGGCAAAGCAGGAGGCGGCCAACCGCACCCCCTCCCCAGCGGATGTGTGTGAGGTTCCTCAGGCAGTCCCGGCTGCCCTGAGGCAAACACAGAGTTAACCTGTAGAGATCACAGCCCTGCAAGACCTGAGTCTCCCTCAGTTTACACATGTCCTAGTGATTTACAAGGAAGAGGCTTTCTTATCAATAGCCTAACTTCCAAAGACCCACAGCTCTGTTCCTGAAGCCCTAACATCATCCTCCCCTCCCTGAAACTGAGGGAGGCTGAGGCACAGGGAAACGGAGATAGGGTTAAATTTCTTCTAAACCGAAAGCTCATTGATAAGGACATGTGATAGCAGGAGTGTGACATCCCTCCAGGAAGTCCCCAACGATTTTACTGTTAATGCCTTACTGAGAGGAAAAACCACCTCAGCTTGACAACGGCAAGGCCTCTGGTATCTCCGAGGTCCTCTTCAGCACTGACAGTTCCTTCAAACCCTCCCTTTTCCTTACCTCCCCCAACCCCATAGTATATAATGGGCCACCCCTCACAACCGGGACAGCAGCCCTTTCTGCCCACGGGTCCTGGCCGTGCTTGAATAAACCACCACGTTGCACCAAAGACGTCTCAGGAATTCTTCCTTGGTCATCGGCTCTGGATTACACCCCACTGAACCTCACTTATATTCAAGACTTCATCAATACCAGCAAGTTTTTTAGCTTATTTCACTCATGGGTTGTATGCTTGTGGGTTCTTGTATTTTATTTACTTGTTTACTTATTTAGAAGTAGGATTTCATTTTTTTTTTAAGTAACCTCTACACGGAATATGGGGTTTAAACTCATGAGCCTGAGATCATGACTTGCATGCTCTTCTGACTGAGCCAGCCAGATGCTCCAGGTTCTTATATTTAAAATTCTCTGTTTTGGGGGGCCTGGGTGGCTCAGTTGATTAGGCACCTGCCTTGGGCTCAGGTCATGATCCCAGGGTCCTGGGATCCAGCCCCACATCCGGCTCCCTCCCTCTCTCTGTGGCTCCCCCTACTTGTGCTCTTCCTGCTCTGTCAAGTAAATAAATAAAAATCTTTTTAAAAATTTCTGTTTTAAGTTCTAATAGAAAAATATCTATAGTTGAAAGCCACATAAATAAAAGCTCTTTGGCATCCTCGTTACTTGTAAGAAAAAGATCCTGAGATAAGAAAGTTCCAGAACAGCTGCCCACAGCAAACCTTTCCCAAGTCACTGTGACAGTCACAAAAGGATTCCACAAATTTCCAAATGTTGCCCAGCCACTGCCCCTGGATGAGAATCACAGCCAGCGGCTGCAGAGAATCAACAAGAGTCTCTGCCCTTCTTCCTCTTACTTCTGTAAGAGGACGCTGAATTGGATTTTTCCAGATGGCCAGAATTGCTACTAAGTCCCCAAGCTGGGGCCCAAAGTGGCAGACTACCCCATAGCTTAAGTTTAAGGTCTCCACAATTGGAACCAGCCACCTACCCAAAGAAATCACTGAAAGGGCACAAGGCTGACCCAACTTCCAACAACCCCCACCCCTCCCCTCAAAAAAGATGGAGCACAGTAAGGAAGTGCCAGCCTGTTTGGAGGGAAAGGAAAAGGCAGAGTTCCCTAGAGTAACAAGACCTTTCTCTCCTTCATGAACTCTTGAATCGGGTTTCAGCAGAAGTTCCCCCTCCCCCACCAAACATTTGTTATGAAAAAATTTAGGAGTGCCTGGGTGGCTCACTCAGTTAAGGGACCAAGTCTTGGTTTTGGCTCAGGTCATGATCTCAGGGTTGTGGGGTCGAGCCCCACTTCAGGCTGCATGCTCGGTGGGGAGTCTGCTGGAGATTCTCTCTCTCTCCTTCTGGCTCTGCCCTTCCTCTCTAAAATAAATAAATCTGGGGCACCTGGATAGCTCAGTTGTTAAGCGTCTGCCTTGGGCTCAGGTCATGATCCCAGGGTCCTGGGATTGAGCCCCGCATCGGGCTCCCTGCTCAGTGGGAAACCTGCTTCTCCCCCTCCCACTCCCCCTGCTTGTGTTCCCTCTCTGTGTCTCTCTCTGCCAAATAAATAAAATCTTAAAAAAATAAAACGAATCTTTAAAAAAAATTTTAAATCTATGGAAAAGTTGAGAGAATAGTACACAAACTCCCACATATCCTCTAAATAGAATCAGCAGTTGCTAACATTCTGTGCTGTTTGTTTCCTCTCTCTCTCTCTCTCTCTCTCTCTCTCTCTCAATACCCACACAGACTCACACACACGTGATTTTTGCTGAACCATTCTGAGTCTTGGCTCCTAAAGACTTTATGTATTCCCTAAGGATATTCACTCCCAGAATGACAATACCATTATCACACCCAAAACCATGAGCAAATCATTCCATACAAAGATGTGGTATCCAAGGCTCTGTTTTAAAATGAATGAAAATGAAACAAATCAGACTAATCAAGACAAATACCATACGATTTGACTCATCTGCAGAATCTAAAAAACCAAAACGAATGAACAAACAAATAAAAAGCAGAACCCCACCTACAAACACAAGGAACAAAGGGATGGTTGCCAGAGGGGAGGGGCGGGCGGGGGGAATGGGTCAAGGGGAGTGGGAGGTGCAGACTTCCAGTTAGGGGATGAATCAGTCATGGTGATAAAAGATACAGCACAGGGAATGCAGTCGTTGATACTGTAATAACGTTGTAGGGTGACAGACAGTAGCTACATTTGTGGCGAGCAAAGTGTAACCTACAGAGATGCCAAATCACTATGTTATACACCTGAAGCTAAGGGAACATTGTGTGTCAACCAGACTCAAGAAAAATTTCGATAAAAACAAAAAGAAGGACAATGAGAGAAGCGGTAGAGAGTCTGGTGAAATTGCCATTAAGGTTCCCTACAGCCTTTATCCCTCAGGGAAAAAAAAGAAAGAAAGAGAAAGAGAGAAAGAGAGAAGAGAAGAGAGAAGAGAGAAGAGAGAAGAGAGGAGAGAAGAGAGAAGAGAGAAGAGAGAGAGAGAGAGAAAGAGAGAGAGAAAGAGAGAGAGAAAGAGAGAGAGAAAGAGAGAAAGAGAGAAAGAGAGAAAGAAAGAAAGAAAGAAAGAAAGAAAGAAAGAAATTAACATGGAGAGTTAAGTGGGGGCAGTAACTGAAAAACAAAAGGAAACTCACGTTTTGATCCCCAGGCATTGAGACTTCTCCATAAACGACTTCCACGTGGAATTGGGACGTGGAGGCCGCGATCCCCGTGGATGGTACTGAGCACTGCTGGGACGGAGGTGGGTTTTAAGTTAGTACCAAGACAAGCCAATTTGTAATTTCCCAAGATTTGGCTGTAACAAGGTTTGCCATCCCGCATATTTCCCTAGAACCTTGACGCCCCTCTCTTTCGACTCTGGTGAAACACCGTCGAAGGCTGAGCTGCTGGGTCAGAATTCCAAATGCCCCGGGACCACCACCCTGTGAGGAAGCCCGTACTAATCCACGTGGAGAGACCACGTGATGAGAGAGAGCCGCCCCCCTGACCCCCAGCTGCTTCTCTGTCCTGGTTTCACCCACCCACTGATTGCAACCATTCGAGATCCCAAGCCAGAACTGCCCAGCTGAATCCTTCCCCCAAATCTGACCACAGACATGGTGAGAGAGAACACGCTGTTGTTCTAAGCCATTACGATTTTGGAGCGATTTGTTACCCAGCAGTAGTTAACTAGAAAGAGGGTGGAGTGCAGAAAATAAGTAGCTCAGTGGAGAATTGCAGCCTCCAGAGCTGAAAATGATCATATAATGATAGCAACAGCAGATAACAGTTTAAGTGCTTGGCATTAACCAACTAATTTAATCTGCACAGCAACCCTAGGAGGAGAGCGTCATTAGTATCCCGGTCTCACAGCTGGGAAACAGGGCACCGCAAACAGTGGGAACTGGCTAAAAAAGGGAATTTGAACCCTGGCTGTAGCTTCTGCAGCTGGTGTTAACCACGCACCTTACCAATGAGGAACACGTGACTCGGCTCAGCCAATCTGGGCGCTCTGCTCCCCACACCTCCCAGGCCACAGTGATTGGCTGTGACGTGGGCACGTGACTAGAGCTGGCAGGGTCACGTGACCTCGGCCAGCCAGTCAGAGTCAGCCTCGTCACTTTGGCAGGGCAATCGGAGCCAGAGGTGCTCTCCTTCACCTTCGGAAGGGGAACGTGGTGCCCAGCGGCCGGGAGGCTGCGGGCAGCCATCGGGGGAGCTGCCACAGAGAAAGACGGGGGCAGAGGGAGGACAAGAAACAGGGTCGTTAGTGACATTGCTGAACTATTGTCTCAACTTTAGCTGTAGCCAGCCAAGGGATAGGTTTTCCAGTTACAAGTTCCTTTATAGCATAAGCCATTTGAGTCAGCTTTTCTGTTATTTGCATGAGACTAATCAAAATATTTAACAACCAGTGCTTTGGACACTGAGCAGTCAGTATGGTTCACTGCTGTTCAAGACTGACACTTTTCATGCTGCATTGTGGAGAGGGGACCAAGGCAGTTGGAGGACTTAGGGTGAGGGACATTTGCGGGCCTCGAGGCAGCGTAGTTTACCAAGCAAAACAAGTATTTTAGTATCTCAGCAATGCACATAGCGAGATAGTCCAGACTGAATGTTCACTTTACTTGCTGACTGATACAACCCCCTGTTGACATAAGCTAGTGTGAATGGATTTCTGTTTCCTGCAAGTGGAAAAAAAGACATCCTTTCATGAACCTGAGTCATGCATCAGACCTTTAGGAAATAACAAATAGCAGCGAGATCTCACTTTAACTGAATGAGGTCATTTCAGCTTGGGTCAGGCAGAAACTCTACGGAGATTTTGACTGAGTTGCCAGAGTCCGCCGCACCCTTTGGCCCAGGAATCCCGCTTCTGGGACGTACAAGGATGTGGATCGCGGCATTATTTATAATGGGAGGAAATTGGAAACAGCTTCAATGTCTGGCAACGCTGCCTCGTTGAGTAAACATTGTGCAAACATTAGAAATTGTGTTTATACAAAGATGTTTTAACAGGGGAACAGCTTACGTTTTAAGAAGGGAAAAAGTAGGGCTGTATAAACAATTCGCTCACACAGTTATGTAAAACACAGACACATAGACACACACGTTTTCTTAAAGCCTGAATAAAATAGAAAAGACTCAATGGAAATACATCAAACTGTTAACTACAATAGTGTCATAGGATTTGCAGGCAAAGTGTCTTCGTCTTTCCAGTTTTCTATATTTTCCAAACTCTGCTTAACGGACAGAAAACTTTTTTTTTTTTTAAGAAATGTTAACTAGGGTGCCTGGGTGGCTCAGTGGGTTAAAGCCTCTGCCTTCGGCTCAGGTCATGATCTCAGGGTCCTGGGATCGAGGCCCGCATCGGGCTCCCTGCTCAGCAGGGAGCCTGCTTCCTCCTCTCTCTCTGCCTATTTGTGATCTCTCTCTGTGTGTCAAATAAATAAATAAAATCTTTTTTAAAAATGTTAACTATTATTATTTTTCAAGATTTTATTTTTAAGTAATCGCTACACTCAAGGTNTTAAAAAATGTTAACTATTATTATTTTTCAAGATTTTATTTTTAAGTAATCGCTACACTCAAGGTGGGGCTGGAATTCACAACCCCAAGATCAAGAGTTGCCACCAACTGAGCTAGCCAGGTGCCCTGAAACTCTTTTTTTTTTTTTCAAAATTGTAACTGAGATCATGAACATTTGCAGGTAAAAAACAAAAACAAAAACAGAGAGACAGTAAACCCACCCAGGCCCATCATCCAACTTCAAGAACCATCAACATTCTGCCATTTCATACTCTTTCCCCTCCCCATTGTTTCTAATACTTAAAAAAGAAAAATACAAGAAACAGACATCACATTCATTTAAATAATCTAATGAGCATCGAAAAGGGGGGGCTTTATTTCCTTATATAACTACAATGCCTAATCACATCTAGCAAAATTAATATATTTTTTGACGTTTATTTTTTTAGTTATCTCTACCCCCATAGTGGGGCTCAAATACAAGACCCCATGATCAAGAGTAGCTTGCTCTTCTGAGCCAACCAGAAACCCCAATACCTTTCTTACAGCCAATCCTTATTCTGGCTACATTCATTGCATTTGTTCTTGATTGTTGTTGTTTTAATAAGTTCTACTCCCAAGGCAGGGCCTGAACTCAGGACCCCAAGATCAAGAGTCACACCCCTGTTGTTTTTTTTTTTAATATTATTTACCAACAGTGAAAGTCGAGTGTGTGTGTGTGTGTACAGTTCTATGAGTTTTGACAAATGCAGAGTCATGTTAATGACCATGAGAAGCAGGATTCGTGGCACTTCTACCACTCCGAAAATGCCCCTGAGCTTTGTACAAAGTGTGTTTGGTTTTTATGTTTCTGTACTTTTTTTTTTCCCTAATGGAAGAGAAAGCAATAATCAGAGGTGATTTAAGCCCAGAACTTACTTAAGATTTCCAAGCTCGGGGTTAGGTAGGAGACCTTGGCTCCCGTCCCCACTCTTTCCAGCTTAGGGCCTTCCTCTCTCTGGGCCACAGTTTCCCATCAGTAAGGTGGGTGCTCCGAGGACCCAGTGAGTTAAGGTGCTCATGAAGCTCTCGGTGACGAGATGGGCGGGGGAGGGAAGGTTGGTCTAACCTACCCTCTCTTCTTTATTCACAGCCCCCTAGACTGAGTCATCTAGTCCAGGCACAGGGCCTGCGCAGAGCCGCCCGCACTCCCTGGCCCCTCCCCTTTCTCTCCCCGAAGCCAACCCGACACTGTGTTCTGTGGTTTCCACTGTTAATGAGACTCTCCGTGGGCGGGGACCCCAGAGCCTTTCCCACCTGGGTCCCTGCCTGGCCTCCGGCCTTCCCTTCTTTCCCCTGGAACCCACGCCCCCTCCCCCCTTCCTAAATCACACCACGCCCTTCCGCATCCAAGAGGATATCACAGAGGCCTGCCAAGTACCCTCATGCCCTATATGACAAAATTATTTCCAGTAATAATCAGAAAATGAAACGAACAATATTAATGGCCACCAAAAAAATGCAGAGTGGACATTTTCTTTTCTTGAACCTCATATATATAAAATCATGCCAGTAAAAAAGCATTTAAAAATAAACATTACAGTACAAAAAAGAAAAAAGCACTATTATTTATTCAAAGTTTATGGCAAGATTCAAAGTTTGGACTTGAGTCCTTTGGTTACAGTCTGATGTAATAAAGCTTTATGTAAATAACTAAGTTTTTTTTTTTTCTTTCCGGAGGAGAGCAAGATTTGGAGGGAGGGAGACAGAAACAGAGAGAGAGAGAGAGAGAGAGAGAGAGAGAGAGAAAATGCAAAGAAGCAAGTTGAATTTCCAATGGCTACTTTACAGGAAAGGCTCAGCCCTGAGTCCCATCTTCCAGACACTGGGGTCTGAGCACTTGGGGGCGCCCTCCAAAGCCCCCACTTCCACCCCAGGAGTTAGGACAAGGGCTTCGCAGAAACCTTACCTCCTGGGCCCTGGCTCCCTCCGGAAGCTCCATCCTTCCTTCCGCACCTCCAGCGCCGCTCTGGCCAGCCCCGACTCCCCCGCCGCCTGAGTTCTCTGCGGGGCCGACCTTGAACATGCCCGCGGGGAGATGGGCTTAGCAAAGCCGAGGGTGGGGCTGGGGCGGGGGCGTGGAACTAAGACCCGGCGCAGGTGTGTGGATATAAAGGCAGGGGTAGCGGGAGAGAAGGGCCTGAGAGCTGGAAATGGCCTGCTTCCTGAGCCGGGCGGTGGGAAGAAGGAGGTTCATTTCATTTAACTGTTTATTGAAATAGACACACGTGCGAAACAGTACAAACCTTAAGTGTAGAGCGGGGCGAATTTTCGCCAACTGAACACACCTGTGCCAACAGCTCCCAGACCAAGAAACGTTTCCAATCGCCCAGAAGTTCCCTCCCCTCAAGGCCTCCACCGTTCTGAAGTCTGACTGCATCAATGGGTTTTTCCTGCCTTGAGTTTTATGTAAATGGATTCAGAAAATACATTCTCTTTAGTGCCTGGCTTTTTCCACTCAACACACTGTGGAATTAGCGCAGGTTGTTATAGGTCATCCTCACTGTGGATTCCCTGTGTGACTATATCCAGTTTATTTATCCTCCCTCTGTCGGTAATGAGGGAGTGAGTGAGCCAAAGGGAAAGGGTCCTCCAGGCAGATGGAACAGTCGGTGCAAAGGTCCTGAGGTGAGAACATGTCTGGTATTTTATTTATTTTTGTAAAGATTTATTTATTTATATGACAGAGCGAGATTACAAGTAGGCAGAGGGGCAGGAGGAAGCAGGCTCCCCGCTCAGCAGGGAGCCCGATGTGGGCCTCGATCCCAGGACCCTGAGATCATGACCTGAGCCGACGAAGGCAGAGGCTTTAACCCACCGAGCCACCCAGGCGCCCGAGAACATGTCTGGTATTTTAGAGGGCCAACAAAGAGATCCATGGAGCTAGAGCAAGCAAGGGGGGGGTGGGGAGATGAGGTCAGACGGAGAAAGAGGCAGATGGTGCCCAGTCTTAGGGGTTGCAGTGATGAGTCTAGCTTTTACTCTGAGTGAAACTGAGGGAAGTTTCTGAGCAGGGGAGGGATCTGATCTGACTTGGATATTCAGACTCCCGCTAACTGTGTGAGGAAAGAGAGCCCAAGGGCAAGGGCAGGACAGGGAAGGGGAGGGGAGTGGGTAGAAGCAGTGGAGGCAGCCAGAAATGTTTAGACATTAGTGTATGTGATTAGGGATATATTTAGGGATATATTTTATTGACTTCTGCCATCTTATTTTGTGATTCTGTTGTCCCCATTTTTGCTATGCATTCCAGTCCCTCTCATGTAGGCTTCTTTGAAGTGGTTAGCTGCGTATTTGGCTTGATTTTGTCTTACGTTTTTTTCCCTTTCTTTTCCCTCCACTAATTGATGCATCCTTTGTATTTTTTTAGTAGTAATCCTTGCAATTTGGAGTTGCAATGAACTGCAAGCCTTACAATTCCTGTACACTTTAGAAAGTCAGGTCTGAAGTTTAAAGAAGAGTTTAATCATTATACCAGACACTACCTGGATCATGACCCCCCAGTCCGCAGACCAAAGGCTGGAATTGGCCGTGAGCGTTCACGGATGACTGTGTGAGCACCGGCCACCAGGGGGCACGAGAGGTTTGGGATGCACGGGCGCAGTGACCGTCAGGGGGCGCGGGGGCACTCGTCCCGTGAACGCCATGACCAGTGTTTCCCTCCGGACATTCCAAATGAGAACGCGTTGGTCCCCGATTTGTGCCAAGGGCCTCATAGTTCTGGGACTGGGGATTAGTGCGGTGGATGTAGGCAGGATAAAGGCTAGATCCTTGGTGCACCCTCCGGGCCCTGGGGGGAGGGGTGGGATGAAAGGGAAACTCGGATTCGACCTCAAAGTTTTCCAGCACTGTTGGCCACCCCATCCCCATTCCTGGGACATTTATACTGCAAGGTGGTTGTGGGAGGAAATGGGATGGGCTTCCAGACCGGGGTGCTTGAGGGAATGAGATTATGGGAATTGCCTACGTTTGTTTGTGTGCTTTTCTTCTGTGAATGTTCAGAGCTTCAAGAGATTCTCAAAGGGACCTGCAACCCCAAACACAGACTGTTTGGAACCCTATTTCTTCCTCCAGGAAGCCTTCCCTGATGTTCTCTCAGACTGGGTCAGATGCCTTCTCTGGGCATCCACAGCCCCTGATCTTCTCCAGCTGGGTCCTGACCCCTCTACCGGAGCCTCTTCTATCCCAGAATGAATTGTTGGGGTGCCTGGGATGATCAGTCAGTTAAATGTCTGCCTTTAACTTGGGTCATGATCCCAGGGTTCTGAGATAGAGCCCCACATCAGGCTCTGCGCTCAGTGTGGAGTCTGCTTCTCCCTCTGCCCCTCCCCACCTGTCTGTCCCAAATAAATAAAATCTTAAAAAAAAATAAAAAAAGATCCTAACACTGATAGGTGGGTGAAGAATGACTCAAGCAGAGACTTGTTTTGTTTCGCTGCCAATGAACACTTCCATTCCCAAAACTATTCCCTGTACCCTAAGCTTATGATTTTCCAGGCTGGTTTTGTTTTGTTTTGTTTTTTGTTTTTTTATTTGACAGAGAGACAGCGAGAGAGGGAACACAAGCAGGGGGAGTGGGAGAAGGAGAAATAGGCTTCCCGCTGAGCAGGGAGCCCGAGATCCGAGATCCGGGGCTTGATCCCAGGACCCTGGGATCATGACCTGAGCCAAAGGCAGACGCTTAACGACTGAGCCACCCAGGCGCCCCTCCAGGCTGTTTTTTGCTCTTTTTGTGGGGAGCAGAATTTTGGAAACACCCCCCACTCCCCTCCCCACCCCTACCAACACCATCGCCATCACCATGGACAGGAAGTAGGCAGGGGTCACTGGGGTAGGGAGGTCTGTGCTCAACACTTTAGCATAAACACACACAGCTCATTGTTGCTTCCACACGTCCCTGCACAGGCCGCCCACCAGGACTGCCACTCCCTGCTCCTAGCTGGAGGTCCAGGTCTTCTCCAATCATCCCTCCAGGGACTCCTGCCTCCGCCACCTCCCCAAGGCCCGCTTGTCCCAGAATAGCTCTTGACTTTGGGGAGCAGGGGAAGTCTAGGGCCCCCTCTGGCTGGGAAAAGAGGGAGCGCTCTGAGCAGGGCCCCACACGGGGGGAGGGGAAGGGGGATCTCTCCGGGGATTAGAGCGCGGAGAAAATAAAGACAGACACAGAGACTATCCCTGTGTCACAGAGCTCTGGGCGGAGAAAACGAAGCAGAAAGACACGAGCCGGAGAGAAAACGGACAGACAAAGAGAGAAACAGACGAAGGAGAGAAAGGCAGAAACCGAGAGACTGAGACTAAGTGACAGAGGCAACGGAAAGGAAGGGAAAGACATGGAGTCAAGGGCGGGGAGAGGATGTAATTTAGTGGCTCAAAACACAAACGCTGGAGCCAGACTTTGAGATACGTAGACAGGGGCGGAAAGTACAAAATAGGTGTTTTTTAATTGAAAATTTTTATAAAAAGGAGAGGGAACGTGAAGGGGCCCATGGGCTAGTCCCGGGGCCCGGCAGCGCCGGGAGGAGGGGCTGAGGGCGGCAGGAGCAGTGAAGGGCATCCCTCCTTCCGTCAGTTCTTGCTTTGTGCGTCCCTCCTCGCCGGCCCTCAGGCACCCCCTGCTCAGGCGCACAAGCGGGCGGGAGGGGGCGCGGCAGAGACCCGCGTGCTCAGGTGCAGAGCAAATGGCCTGGGGCCGCCCACGCTCAGGCCCACGCTCAGGCCCGAGGCCTGGCGGGTGTGCAGTGGTGTGGCTGGTGCGAGGGTGCGAATCCTGGGCGGCAGATACAGCGGAAGGAGCCATCGGTGTTGACGCAGCGTGCATTGATGCAGAGCGGGGAGGCTGCCTCGGCCTCATCACATTCGTTGATGTCTGCAGAAGGAGGTACAGGGAGCGCTGCTCAGGCCTAGGGACCCCAGAGCCCGCTTGCCTGGCCCCTGGGGCTCCTGGGGCAAAGGGGTGCGAATGCTGAGCCTCCTGCTTGGAGTCGAATCCAGCAGCTACCACCTGCTGGCTGTGTGAGCCTGGGCAGGTGGCTGAACCTCTCTGTGCCTCAGCTTTGTGTTCTGTGAGATGGGGCCAGTAGCCCCTAGGTCACTAGGTTTTTGTTAGGAAAATAATACTGATAGTGATATCACAATAACCAATGCTTACTCTATACCAGACATTGTTTAAAGCACATTAAGAGTATTTATCCTCCTAATAACCCTATGAGGTAGGTACCGTGATCCCGTTTACATACAGGCAAACTGAGGCCCAGCCTGGAGAAACTCCTGGCCCAACATCACACACCAAGCCCCCTTTCTGACCAGCGAGTTCTCAGGCCTGCTCTCACAGCCTGTGAGTGCTCAGTCCCCTGCTGTTTCTTGGCTGTGAGTCCTTGGGACACTCAGTCCTCTTTTCCGAGCCTTGGTTTACACATAGGCCTCAGTGTCATTGTAAATCGGTACTGATGATGGTCGCAATTCTATGAAATGGGTTCTGTAACTATGCTCACTTTTTGAATGAAAAAAAAACGAAAGGGCCAATGGCCTGTCCAGGGTCACACAGCACGTTGCTTGACTGAGCCTGAGGTCTGTCCGACTCCCCCAGAGTCCTTGACTATAACCATTTTGCTTTACTGCTCTCTAAACTAGGCAGCCCTGACTCATATTCCCATTCTACAGATGAGAAGACGGAAGCTCTCCAAAGCAGTCAAGCAAATTGCCCCGGGTAGCGCTGGGAGTCCTTAGACATCACGACTGCAGGATTCCAAAGGGTGCCTCGGTCCTGCTTCGAGCCCAGCCCGGGTCCCTGACGTCCGCGCAGCCGGACCTCAGCTGCTGAGGGCAAGCCCCCACCCCTGTGTGGGAGCTCCTTCGGGCTCGCTCTGACCTGGCCCGACGCCTTGCCCCCCCTGACTCCCCCCAGCCCCGCTCCAGTCAGAGCGTCCACCCTCTCCCGGCGCGGGCTGGGCCTGGCCGCCGCTCACCGACGCAGGCCATGCGGGTCATGTCCAGCCGGTAGCCACTGAAGCAGTCGCAGGTGAAGCCCTCGGGGACGCGCACGCAGCGGCCGTGGGCGCAGCCGTCCAAGATCCCGCACTCCTCGGCCTCCAGTCCCTCGTAGGGCCCAGACAGGGTGCCTGCGGGGAAGGCGGGACTCCGGGCTTGTGGTTGGCGGAGGGGAGGGGGCGTCTAAGCCTTCCATCGCTTGAACACCCAGGGCCGCGCCCCTGCCCGGGTATCCTCGTCTAAACTGTGCGTCCCGCTCGGGCCTGTGGGGGGCGCTGTGGGGCCAGGTTTCCCTCGCTCTGCTCTCCCTCTGCCCTCATCTCTTGGTCTGCGGGTGTGTTTCTGTCCCTCTTCATCACTGCTCTCCGGCGCGCTGTCCGACTGTATCTGTGTTTTCCTGTCTCTCTGAGCCAACCCCCCACCCCCACCGCCGGCCCCGGCTTCTCTTTATTTCTGGATCTCATCCTCTTTCTCTCCCTCTTCCTGTCTCTCTCTCTGCACCCCTAACTCCTCATCCGTCCCCACCCCTCGCCCGCAGGCCTCACCAGGGTAGCCTCCACCTTCAGGTGACTCCTCAGGCTCCGGGAAGGAGCCACGGGTGTCGCGGGACCGATAGCGCCAGCGGCTGCCTGGGCCTGGTGGCGCCGCAGCCTCGGATTCGCTGTAGGGGCCGCTGTCGTCCTCAAAGTCGGGCATGTCGAAGGGTGGTGCTCCGTACGGGGCCTCCCGGCGGGCAAAGGGCCCAGGAGGAGGTGGGTAGGGGTCGTAGGGTAGCACGGGTGGCGGGTACAGTTCGGGCCCATAGGGAAGGCCCTGGTAGGGTGGACCTAGGTCAGGGCCATATTCGTAAGGGAGTCCAAAGCCACCTGGCCGCGGGGGACCGTATGCAGGGGGGCGCAGCACATTGCACAGGGCCTCAAAGTCATCTGTGAACAGGAGCCAAGCCTCATGGTTAGCCCTCGCTAGCCTGGCACCAACCATGCATGTCCTCAGTGCAGAAAGAGGAGCCCAGAGGAGTGAGCAGGGCCTTGGGCTGAGGCATGGGAGGGGCTTCAAAGGAGGGGGCTGGGATCCCTGGGTCAGGATCAGGGGTTCTGGAGCTAGGATTGGGGGCTGAGGGCTGAGACTGGGATTACAAGGTGCTGGGATCAGGAGTACTAAGGACAGCTGCTACGAATCAGGGTCCAAGGGCTGGAATTTGGGGGACCCCTGGGATCTTGGACTAGGGGCCTAGAGAAATAAGATGGAGAGTGTTCTAGGGACCAGAGCTGGGGAGTCCCAGGGACGGCTCCTGGGGGCCTGAAGGGCCAGGATGCATAGGAGGGGATCTGAGCCAGGGGACCCGGAGGTCTGAGGACCAAGGACCAAGATTCTGGGTCTGGGCCTGGGGTTGAGTTCCCAAGGGCTGAGGACTGGGGGACTCAGGGGTTTTAAGAGCCAAGCTTTGGGTATCTCTGGGATTGTGTGTGTGTGTGGGGGGGGGGGCTCTTAGGCACCCAGAAGTGAGTGTCCAATACACTGGGACTTGGAGGTCTGTGGGGCAGGATGGTGGGGTCTGAGCAACTGGTATTTGAGGCTTAAGGGTACAGGCTTTGGAAGGGGGGGTCTCATGGGCTGTCTCAGCCTCTGGGCAGGTGGCAGTACCTGAGTCCTGGGCGGGGCAGAGGGCGCAGTCCATGCCCCAGGCCTCGCCATAGAGGCAGCAGCACTCTGTGTAGGTGGCCTGGCGGTCCAGCCGAGGGCGACTACACACGAGGTCAGCTCCCACTTCCTGCCAGCACACTCCCAGGTTGTCATCTGAGGGCAGAGACGGCATGCATCAGGGTGGGACGGATGGGATCGGGTCCTCCCAAATGCTTGCAGCAGTCCAGCCACCTGGTGCCTAACACCAGATGCTTTTCCTCAGCTGTGATCTGCCTCCCAGAGGCCCTCTGAGGTAGCTCTGGGCAAGTGTGGGCTTGGTCGGAAATGAGGCAGTCATACAGGAGGTAGGGTCTCAGAGGGTTCTCTCCAAGTCCAGACTTCGAAGCAGTTGCTTTTTATCTCTGAGCACTGAGTGAAGTCTCAGGGTGTGTGTGGGGGGAGGGGGGAGGGGGGAAATGTAAGAACAGGACGTGGAAGGAGAAGAGAGCTCAGGTCAGTGGGCAAAAAGAAAGGACCCAGAGAGAGAGAGACAAATACATCCCAAGAGCCAGAGACTCCGAGAAAAGCAGGAAAGCAAAGATGCAGAGAGAGAGACGAAAAGAAACAGACCTAGAAAGACCCAGAGAGTGGCAGAAATTCCAGAAAGCCCAGAGAGGTGGAAAGAGACAGAGATACATAGGAAAATCACAGGAAGCGCGGCTTCAGCGCTTAGTAAGACCAGGTCCCATAACGGAAATAAAATTCCCCACAGCCACCCCGTAAGGGAGAGGCAATCACCAGCGCACCCAGTGTGCCGAAAGGAAGCGGGGGGGGGGGGGGGGG
>LNAC01000161.1:504202-521292 GCA_002007465.1 Ailurus styani
CGGGCGGAGCCGTGGGCGGGGCTACCGAGGCTCTGGCTCTCGTTGGAGACGCAGCGGCGCCGGGAGCCGTCCAGCACCAGCGGGGGCTCGCAAGTGCAGTGATAGGAACCCACGGTGTTGACGCAGCTGCCGCCCTCGCACGCCGGCTCCTCGTCCGCGCACTCGTCGTTATCTAGGGAGGCGTGGAGGGAGTGGTTAGAAAGCAGCCCTCTATCCTTTCCCACTTCCCCGGCGCGGTGACAGTGATAGATGGAGTCTAGACTCCAGGAAGGACTTCCTGCGGGCGGTGGCCACATTCCAGAGAGGGACTGGTGGGGCAGACGGTTGCGGAGGTGAAGGAGGAGAGGCTCGTACCGACGCACTCCAGTCGCTGGGCATGGTAGTAGTAGCCGTTGCTGCAGTAACATGAGTAGCCTGGGGCCGTGTTCACGCACACGCCGCTCTTGCACACCTGGTCTCGGAAGAGCTGGCACTCGTCCACGTCTGCAGGAAGGATGGTCAGAGGCGCGCCCCACACGGAGCGAGAGAAGGGGACGGGCCAGGGTGCGGGGCGGCTGGATGGGGGTGGAATGTGTGGTTCCAAGGCTTGACCGGGGAAGAGAGGGACCGAAAGGTGGCGACAGAGACCGAGAGGTAGAGAGATAGGGACCCGTGGAGGCAGAGCGACAGCGCTGGTGAGGGGAGTGGGGGAGACAGAAACGGTGATAGAGGTGAACAGACCCAGAGGGTGAGACAGAGCTGGGCCTGGGGGCTGAGGGGGAGTGGGGCTTGAAGTCTGGCCTTACCCCTCCGGAGGCTCAGGTCTCCACTCGGTGCCAGGTAGCCCCGGCCATGGGGGCACAGGGACTGGTACTCTGCTGCACACAGACACAGGGCTGAGCCCAGACACCCTCCACCCGGCCCCTGCCCTGGGCCCTGGGCTTACTGTTGCCCCCACCCCCAGGGTCACCCTTCATCATCCAAGTTTTCAGGTCCCCTGCCTTTGTGCTTACTTCTGGGCCTCATGCCCCCCTGGCTGGCAGCTCACCCTTGCCCTTGCAGTTCCCAGTACCTCAGCCCATGTCCCAATGTGTCTGCTGTCCCAGTCCCACGCTCCCCTCTCTCTAGCCAAACTCTCGGCCCTCGGTCCACCCCGTAGCCCCTGCCCACCTGTCTCGGTGCTGGGGCACTGCTGGATGCGGCAGCCGCTGCCCCAGCCCTCACCCACAGTGCAGCAGCACTCTTGCCACGTCACGTTCCGCGCCAGGATGTTGTCACAGGCATCCGGGGCCGCTGTGTCAAAGTAGCACTCCCGGCGCCCACTGCCCGCAGGGCCCTGCCTGGGCGGGCTGGGCCGGCGAGGTGGGGATGGCGGAGGTGGCCGGGCAGGCAGGCCCGGGCTGGCAGGCGCCTGGGGCTGTGCACCCGGGAATGTGCCTAGGGAAGCAAGGGGCTCATTTAGCCCAGTGTGGGCTGAGCCTCCCACCCCCATGTTATAGATGAGGAAACTGAGACAGAACCTGACTCCACACCTCTCCCCACACGTCCTCATCTCTCCCATTCTCACCCCCTGTTGTTTCTCCATCTCTTGCCTCCCCAGCTCACACCCTGCCAGGTGTCTGGCCCCTGGCCCAGCTGCAGTTTGGGAGATGGGGGCGGGAGGGGGCTGTCTCTGGCCTCCTGTTTCCCTCCTGGGTCCTCACACCCAGTGCATTCTAAACAGGCCTCAGAGTCTTCCCAAACCTAGGCTCAGGCCTGGACACATCTCCCCCTTCCACCAGTCAGCCCACAGTGGGTCCACTGGCCTCCTGCCTCCTGCCACCCACCCTCCCCTCCTCTCCCATGGCCCCCTGCCTCGGTCCAGTCCTGTCGTCTCCTGCCCAGGACCCTGCCCCAGCCCGCTCCCTCGGCTCCCAGCCCCTGGTGTCACCCGCTCCAGTCCACCTCACAGGGCAGCCGGAGGGAAGTTTTAAAATTTGATCATACCACTTTCCCACTCAAAATCCTTCCATGGGTGCCTCAGTGGCTCAGTCCTGCAGCCATCAGTTAAATAGATGCAGCAGTCTTACCAGCAGAAGTTCGAGGGGGAACACAACGTCCAGTCATGGGGTCAAACTCCTCAGGGCTGGTGGGACAGACACAGAGGAAGGAGCCTTCCACATTCTCACACAGGGCAGCTCCACACACACCCTGCAGCGTTTCACATTCATTCACATCTGTGAGCAAGAGACAAAGGGGAAGGAGAGTCAATGGTTGTAAATGTGATTCCAAAGCTCTAAAAGTCTGAAATACCTGAATATAATGTGTATTTTTAATCACCCAGATCCCATCACTCACTTATCTTTTGGGGACAAACCCTGAATTTCCCTTGGGAGCCCTCTGCTTCTCCATTTTCAACTCATGTATTTTTGAGTAGGGTTAAATCTACTAGAAGTAGACACAAGTCCCAGGCACGGCCAAGCAGACTACTGCATTTCTCTGGCTCAGAGAGATGGGTGGTGACCAAGCAGGGCCAGTCAATGCCAGTCCTGGGACTTTTGCTGGAAATATCAAGAAAGAGCCTCCCTCTTTAGCTCTAGGCTTGCCAAGCTAAGGATGTTAGCCTGGGCGCTAGGGCCTTCTTTGTCTTTGTGAAGAGTCTGCCTGAAAATAAATACAACAGAGGAAAGCAGAGCTGAGGGGGGAGACAGCTAGCCTTGTTAGAATCCTTGGATCCAAGTGTGCCTCAAGTTCAAACATTTTCCAGGACTTCACCGTTTTATTTCTCTTCAAAGAAATAAAGCCTGTTATGTTCGCATTTGTAACCCATAACTGGGGTGCCTGGGTGGCTCAGTCAGTTAAGCATCTGGCTCTTGATCTCAGCTTAGGTCTTTATCTCAGGGTCATGAGTTCAAGCCCCGTGTTGGCTCAATGTGGAGCCCACTTAAAAAAAAAAAAAGAATATATAACTAGGATTCATGAAGCTCACTGTATGTAAACTGAACCTCAAATGAAAATATCTGGAAAATCCTACTGGACTCTGGTTAATGCTATGCATGAAGAATTTAGGGAGAAATGTACTGATGCCTGCAATTTAATTTTAAACTGATCCTAGAGAGAAGGTGGATTACAGACAGGTAGGTGAGACAAGAAGTAAATAAAAGAATGATAATAGAATAGAGATCATGGGTGTGTGGACGTTCATTCTACAGGTCTTTCAATTTTCTGTACCTTTAGACATTTTTCTCACAAAACGTTGGGAAAAAAGAAAATGTTTATGTGCGCTTAGGATTAGCATGCATTAAAAAAAAGATTAGTGTGCATTTTACACACTTTACACATGTACTTTTTTAAGCCCTCCCCAAACAAGATCTGAATGAACAGGGTTTCTGTTGCTTGCAACCCAAGGAGTCCTGACCAATATGGAAAAGATGTATGTTCCAAGTCTAAGTTTCACAGGCCCATTGTGTGTGTGTTCAGATTTGTTCACAGCAAATGTGAACTCACGTCTGTTCAGCTCTATGGAAGGGAGCAGGGCCTGACCGACCTCTTCCCCACCCTCTGGACCCACCCACCCCCTGGAGCCCCGTACCCACGCAGTGACGCCCGTCCCTGGCCCCCTCGTATCCCTGGTCACAGAGGCACTGGAAGGAGCCGGGCAGGTTCTGGCACACGGCGTGGGCCCCGCAGAAGGACCGATTCCGGCATTCGTCCACATCTGCAACCACCAGACAGTCAGGCCCTTGCTGGACCTTCCCTCCCCTCCACATCTCACCCAAAGCCGGGCGGACACCTACCCTGGCATCCACCCCCTGGCGTGGGCTGATAGCCAGGGTCACAGGCCGGTGTGCAGCGGTAGGAGCCGGGGGTGTTCTCACAGCGCTGGGCTCCGCAAATCGCTGACCCATATTCTTGGCACTCATCGATGTCTGCAGAAAAGAGTGGGGGCGGGGAGGGGAGTCACAGGACTGGATTCACAAGTTCCTGATGCTGCTCCCAGTTCCCGTGATTGAGAAGTCTCTATAAATCTGGTATTCTAGGAGTCTGAACTTCTAAAGTGTTGAGACTCTTAAGGTCTCACTGCCATTTCTCACACAGTCCAAACATGGTCCCACCTCAGGACCTTTGCATTTGCTGTTTCTTCTGTTGGGAACACTTTTCCCTCAGCTATCTGCATGGCTCTCTATCTCATTTCACTCAAGTGTCGAGGTCAAGTCCTCCTAGTGCCCCTTCCCCCACTGCCCTGTCATTTCTGTCCATTTATCCTGCTCTATTTTCCTTCTCAAATTTGATATTATATTATCCATGTGTCTCTTGCCATGCCAACTGTCACCTTCCTAGACTACAAACTCCGCCATGCAGGGACTTGTGTCTGTCTGGTTCCCCCCGTGTCCCCACGGTGTAGAACTGTGCCTGACACCCAGTACGTGCCCCCAAACTGTTTGCTGAATGAACATTGAATCTATTTGGATATTTACTGCCTATCTCTCCCCACCCCCTCCCTATCCCCCATCGGCTCCATGAGGGCAGGGATTTTGTCTGACTCGTTGCCTGTTGCACCCTCAGTGTCTGACACACAGTAGGTGCTTAAGAACTCTTGTGGAATTAATGAATGAGGCTCCCTGAAACTAGGCTTCCATGGAAGAGAGGTCTGGCATCCAGAGAGCCAGCCCACAGTCATTTCATTTGCTCCCCAAATCTTCCCACCTCACCTCCACGAGAAAATGCAAGGGCACACTGGTGGCTTATTTCCACCACAGAGATGGGGACACAGTTAAGTGCAATGGTTGGGGGCTCCTTCCCTCCCCTCAATTGCCGAAGGCAGGGTGCTCCTCCTCAAGTCCCCAAGAGAGCTGCCTCCAGCACCTGGTCCTAGGGGCAGGGGTGGGGAAGGAGAGTAGTCTCACCGTCACAGGTGCCCTCTGGGCCCTCGTGGTAGCCAGGGTCGCAGTCTCGGACACAGCGGTAGGAACCCGGGGAATTCTCACAACGCTGGGACCCACACAGGGCCGGGCCCCGCTCTCGACATTCGTCCACGTCTGAGGAAGGAGGCAGAGCAGTCAAATGGGGGAAGCAGGGGAGTCTGGGAGGCAAAGGAGAACAGGTGAGGGCGTTAAGGAAGGGAGTGGAGAGTCAGAACGGGGGAAGGGAGGAAGCAGCGGCGGAGAGCCAAGTGGGAGAGAAGGGGAGGCCGAAGGGCAGGAGTCGGGCCGGGGAGGCGCCTCTCACCGAGGCAGGAGGCGAGGTCTGGGCCGGCGCGATGTCCGGGAGGGCAGACGCACTCGAAGGAGCCGTCGGTGTTGGTACAGATGCCGCTCTGGCAGAGGTCCTCCTCGCTGCACTCGTCCACGTCTGCGCGACAGCGTCCGAAACCACCACCCACCTCCGCCGCTTAGCATTGCAGGCCCCGCCCGCCGCCGCCCTTGCCCCGCCCCTCTGGCTGAGGCCTCCCACTCTTCTCCCCGCCCATCTTAGGCCCCTCCTTTCCCCGCAAGCCCCACCCCTCCAACGGGTTCAGGCCCCGCCCTTTCCAAGCACGGCGCCTTATTCCTATTCCGCCCCCTTTCTTCCAAACCCCGCCCCTCCCTGCCCGCTGCCAGGAAGCCCCACAACCCCGGCTTTGACTTTGAAGCTTTGAGACTTAAATCTCAAAAAAAAAAAAAAAAAAANTTCCACCCTCTCCTAGTCCTGGTTTTTTTTTCGTGTAAGCCCACCCTTTCCCGGTCCAGGCCCAGCCTAGATACCGACCGAGGCAAGAGGCTCCCCGGGGTCCAGGCCGGTAGCCGGGGGCGCAAGTGCAGGCAAAGGAGCCGTCGGTGTTGAGGCACTCGCCGTGGGGAAAACAGAAGTCGCCCTCTAGGCACTCGTTCACGTCTAGGGTACGGGAGAGATGGGACTCAGGGGTTGTCGCTCAAGGAGCAGATCCGCCCGCAAGCCCCACCCACAGCCTGCTAGTCCAGCTTCCACCTCCCAACGGCTTTTGCCTAGGAACGCAGACCCCTGGGTTCCCAGGTTCTCCGGCCCCCTCCCTGCCACCCCCCTGCTACCCACCTGCGCAGGGCCCAGGGCGACCCGAGGGCGCGCGGTAGCCCGGGTCACAGCTGCAGCGGAAGGAGCCGTTGGTGTTGGTGCAGTGGCCATGGGGGCCGCAGGAGGCACCCGAGCTGCACTCGTCCACATCTGTGGGAACGCGGCTTTCAGAAAGGGGTCTGGTCTAGGGACACTGGAAGGATCCCCTTGGGGCCCAGGGGTCTGGAGCGGTTGGTGGATAGGAGGTGAAGGTTCCATGGTAGAAGTGGGCGGCGGGGGGGGGGGAGACCAAGATTCCGTGATTCTAGGGACGGTAATAGGGTGTCCTGTGGGTCTGGATTTCTGGAACTCCCTGTACTAGAATCCTGGAGTCAGTGAGGGACTCTGCACTAGGACTGGGGTCAGAAATTAATTAGGGTTAGAGGCCAGGTATTACAAGCCAGGATCACTGGATGGCATTCTGCTGAACCAGGGGTCAGTCAGTGCTTGGCATCTGAGACCAATTCCGATCAGGGTCCAGAAATCTGCCTCTAGTCAGGGGTCAGGTCAGGGATGAAGAACCCAATCAGGCCCCAGGGAAGGTATTCTGAGAATGGGCAGGGCAGTTAGAGACCTGATCAAAGGTCACAGAGAGTCAGGGGTTACGGCAGGAGTTATGGCTAGGTCAAATGTCACAGTCAGGTTCAGGGGTCACAGGTCACGTTCAGGATCAGGGGACAGTCAGTATTAGAAGGGTTATGACTGCTATCAGGGTTGTAGTGAGGGTTTATCAGCAGGGGTAATGGTTAGGGTCAAATGTCACAGCCAAGTTGAGGGTTCATGGGTCACAGAATCAGATGTCTCATTCAGGGCCAAGGTTCATGCTCCAGATCAGGAATTGCAATATGGATCAGGGGCCCATAATCTAGGTCAAGGGTCACAGTCAGACTCTGGGGGTCATGGTCCAGGTGACTGAGGTCCAGATTAGGAGGTTATGGGTCATGATGCAGGTCTAAGGTCATAGCCGGGGCTTGGTCTCACCAGTGCATCGGCCATGGTGCAGGTGGTGACCAGCAGGACAGGCCCTGCACTGGAAGGAGCCAGGTGAGTTCACACACTCCTGCCCAGGACAGGCCAGGTGATTCTCACACTCATCCACATCTGGGGGGCAGGGGAGAAGGTGGCCTTGAAGGAGCAGCCCAGAGCCCACCTCACCCTTCCACACTCCTCCCTCCCTCCCCGGCCTCACCCTCGCACTCGGAGCCAGCAGCGTTGGGTTGGAAGCCCGTGGGGCAGACGCACTGGAAGCCGCCTTCTGTGTTCTCGCACCGGCCATAGGCACAGGGCGGGGGGCTACGGGCACACTCATCCACGTCTGGGACAGAGGGGACCAGTGGGGCTGAGAAAGGGGCCTGGACCCAATCATCCCCACTGCTTTCACCATGTACCCCAACATTCCAGTCTCTCCGGCTGCCCCAGTAAAGCTAGGACCCCACTTCCTGCATGGTCCCCTCCCCAGGGTTCCCACAAGCACAGGAGTCATTCTGAAAGGGAGGAGGAATGGAGTGCACCCTCACATTTGGAGAAAGGGGAGAAGACTCTAGAGTCAAACCCTCCCCACCCTCTCAGTACCTCCGCTCCTCTGCCCCTGTTCTCCATCACCAAGCCCCATCACCCTGTCTCTCTGCCCCCCAGCCGTGTCTCTCTCCAGTCCCCACAGCCAATGGGGGTGGAATAGGCTTGGACTCAGCACCCTCACCTTGGCACGGGGCCCCCGGCCCTCGGGAGCGGAAGCCAGCAGGGCAGGCACAGTGGAAGGAGCCCGCCGTGTTGTCACAGCGGCCTGGCCCGCAGGGCGGTGGCTCTTGGGCACACTCATCCACATCTTCTTCACATGCCGAGCCCCGGAAGCCAGCCGGGCAAACACAGTGGAAAGAGCCCGACAGGTTCTCGCAGACCCCTCTGCCACAAAGGCCCGGGCTCTGCGTGCACTCGTCCACATCTGCCGGGGACAAGGGGCCCAGAGTCATACCTTTATGCCCCCCATGCCCCTGCACCCCGGTCTGCCTCCCTGACCTCTGTCGCTTCCACTTTCCCCTCTCCATCATTCTGCCTCCCTCTCCCCATCAGTCGGCCTCCTTGTCTGCCTCATTCTACCCTCCTCTTGCCCATTGTTAAAATTCTCTGCCCTCCATCCCTCCACCTTCTCAGTCCCTAAGCTTCTGGCCTCCTAGAAGTCTAGTCCCCATCAATTGGCCTCTTTCTGCACTGTTCCCAGTAACTCTACCCTCTTCCCCCATAACTGACATCTCCATCCCTCTGCTTCTCCATTTTCCATGACTCAGCTCTTCTGTTTCCGATCACTTGGCCTCTCCATCCCCATGTCACTCTGTCTCTACAGCCATCATGCTGCCCGCCCGGCTCTTAGAACCTGGCCCCCGGTCTCCCAGCAATCAGTCTCCCCCTGCCTCATTGCTCAGTTTCTCCATCCCTCATCACTGCTGCTCTACCCTTCCCCCCACACCCCCTTCCCCTCGGTCCCTCCCAGTTCCTCACCCTGGCAGCCGGCTCCGTGGGGAGCAGCCTGGTACCCGGCGGGGCACACGCACAGGAAGCTGCCTGGCGTGTTCTCGCAGCGCCCGCGGTCACACGGCGGCGGCACGCGGTGGCACTCGTCCACGTCTGCAGGCACCAACCCGGAGGCTGAGACTGGGGCAGACACTCCCCCTCACTCCCCCCACGCCCGTCCTCAGAGGGCTCAGGGAGGATGGGAGGTGGGGAGGGCAGGGGCGGAGCCAACCTTGGGCCGGGGCCACACTCACTGGGGCGGGAGCCAGGGGCAGTAGGAGAGCCCGGAGTGGGTAGGTTTAAGGCGTAGGCGGAGAGGGAGGGAGGAGGGCAGGTGAGGGGGAGGACCCGACGACGACTGGGGACCCGGCCAGGGCAGAGGCGGAGAGAGGAACCGCGAGGGGGGTAATCTGGGGAGGACAGGACCTGGGCAGGGCCAGGGAGGGAAGGGCAGCTATGGGGACCGAAGGAGCGAGGGAAGGGGCGCTGCGGGGTGAGGACCGGGCACGGGTGCGGGAGGGTGGGAATCGGGGGTCCTGGTCAGGTGATAGGATGCGGCCGCTGTAGGACAGGGGCGGGACCTGAGCGGGAGCCAGTCGGGAACACGGAGGGGGCGGGGCCAGGGGAGGAGCGGAGCCGGACCTGGTCCCGGAGAGAAGCCGGGCAGTTGTACAGCGGAGACCCGCCCCGACGGGAAGAGCAGGCTGGGCGCCGAAGGGGCAGTGGTGGGGCGGAAGGGAGAGCGGGAGCAGATCGCGGGGCGGGAGGAGAGGCGTGGGGAAGCGCAGGAGGGCGGGAACTGCTGGAGGGCGACCCGGGCAGGGGTGGGGCCGGGAGCTGGGCGGGGCGGATTTCTCACCCAGGCACTCCGCAGCCCGCGGGCCCGCTCTGTAGCCCTGGCCACACACGCAATGGAAGCTGCCTGGCGTGTTTTCACAGCGCCCGGGGGCACAGGGCGGGGGCACGCGGCGACACTCGTCCACGTCTGAGGGCACGGAGGGGGCTGGTCAGGAGGTGACTGGCAGAGCCCCCCGCCCCGCCTCTGTCCACCCCCACAGCCAGGCTCACCGATGCAGTGTGTGCCCTGCGGGCTGAGCCGGAAACCGGAGTCGCACGCGCAGGTGTAGCCACTGGGCCGCGGGATGCAGCGTCCCGGGCCGCAGACCTGGGGATTGCGCTGACACACGCCCGCAGAGGGACCTGGGGGGGGGGCGGTCCAGAGAGCCAGGGTTCCCCCATCTCTGAATCCTCTTTCCCCTTCGTCCCAGTACAATCCCCTCAGATCCTCTGCCTAAGACACCCTCATGAACTTCCCTCCCCAAGCCCAGTCTTCCGCTTCTGAACCTCCTCTCCTTTGTTATGAGACGTTCTCATCAGATCCTCTGCCTGAATTCCCTTACTGCCACTCCCAAGTCTCCACTTTAGCTTTCCAACCCTCTGCCCGAGATACGTTTAGTGCCCTCTGCACAAAAAGTAATTGTCAAAACGTTAACTGAGCACTTACTACGTGGCAGACTCTTCAGAGACAGTTCAGTGACTCCTCACAATGATCCTCACTTTACAGATGTGGAAATTGAGGCTCAGAGAGGTTAAATGACTTGCCCAATAGACAGAGAACTCGAACCCAGGCCTGTCCGACACCAGCTCCTAATGTTACCCAACACCTGACCCTTGAAACCTTTCTCTCTTCCCACCCATTCCTTAACACCTCTGGCTATAACATCCCTATCCTGAGATCTTCACCTTGGAGGTCCCCCCTAGAACCTCCACCAGTAATACCCCCATCGATGCCCTCGATTCCTTCTACTGCACCTGATTCAGGGATCTCGGGACCAGACCAGGCAGGGATGCTGGGCAGGGGAAGCTCAGGGCCCTGCCTGGGCTCAGGTGGGGGTTCTGGACGTCGGGTGGGCAGAAAGCCTGGCAAAGAAGGAGTACCAGTGAATGGAGACCTGGATTTGGGTGTCCCCTCCTCCTTTCTCTCCTCTCGCCGCCCCTTAGAGATGGCATCTCCTCCTCCACAAGCCAGCTCACCTGTGGGTGGCCTAGGGGAGGAGGGTGGAGCCCTGTGGCTCAGGGACACGCGGGGTGGCTCCTGGCCCAGGGGTCTGGTGTTGTAGCGGAGGTCAGAGGCCGAGTAGTGGTAGCCAGGGCCAGCAGGGCAGATCTCCCGAAAACCCTCTGGGAACAAGAAAGGGAGGGAGAGAGGCAGAGAGAACGTGAAAGCAGGAGGGAATGAGAGGAGTCTAGAATCTGGCCTTGACGGGGGGCAGGGCTTGGCTTTGGGTGCGGGTCGGGGGTTTGGGTTGGATGCTGGCTTGGGGTAGTACCCTGGCCAAAGAATGGGACATCTCAGAGGCTAAGGGTGGGACCAAGGGTGTTTTTCCTTATTTGGGATAGGGACAGGGACAAGGGTTGAGGGTGGAATCTGGTTTAGTCTGTCAAATGGTCTGGTTTTAGGCAGACGGTGGACTGCCGGGGAAGTGTCTCAGGAAAGGGGGTGTCTGGGGTGGGGCCCGAGAAGGAGCCTAGGCTGAGGGCAGGGTCTCAGGAACTTCGGACTTGGCCAGAGCTTGGGGACACGGCTGGGCAAGCAGCGTATCCGAAGGCTGGCGGAGACTCAGGGGTGTGTCTCCGGGGTGGGTGTGGCCAAAGGTGGGTGTGGCCCGGCCGGAGTCCAGTGTGAGGGTCTCACGGGCTGGGGGCGTGGTCAAGGCTAGGGCCCAGTCTGGTTTGAGGGCTTTGAGTCTCAGGGCCCGGGGGCGGGGGCTAGAGTGGGCAAAGTGTCAGACAAGTCTAAAGATCCTCCAGGGAGAAGGCGCTCACCTGAGCCGAAGGGTGGGCAGAGCTGGCAGCCCCGACCCCAGGCTTTGCCCACGCGGCTACAGCAGCAGATCTGCTTGGTGATGTTGCGCAGAATGGGCAGCGAGCAGCCACCGTCGCGGAGCACGCGGAAGCAGGGCCCTTTGGCTTCCGAGATCACGTGCTGGGCTGCGGGTGGGGGAGAAAATTATTCAGGGCGGGCTTGGGAGTGTAGCGGAAGCAGGGGATCTGGGAGACAGGAGGGTGGCCCCCGGGAGGGTTTGATGGGCGTAAAAGCCATTCACAAGAGGTCTGAGAGGGTCTGAAGGAGAGGTGAGGGGTCTGGAGGTCTGAGAAAGGTTTGGGGCCTGAGGAGGGAATGAGGGAATCTGAGAAGGATCTCGGGGTCTGCGGAAGGTCTGGTGGTGGAGGGAGATGAAGGGATTCGGGCCTGAGACGAGCTGGAGAAAGTCTGAAGATCTGAAGAGATATAGACCTAAAGATTTGAAGGGTTCTTGGAGGGGCTGAAGAAGGTCCAGGGAGTCTGAGGGTGTGTCAGAGTCTGAGGCGTTCTGAGGGGGGTCTAATAAGAGTGACTGGGGGGAGTCCGGGAGGATCTGGGGAGTCTAAGGGAATTAAGGCCCAGGGATGCTCTGGAATGGGTCTGAGGGCTGGGAGGACAGATGCGGGATACAGCCCCAGCCCCCTCCGGGAGGCTCACAGATGCAGCTGCTGCGGGATGAGTCGTGCAGGAAGCCGTCGGGGCACACGCACGTGTACCCGCCGTGCGTGTTCGCACACTCCCCGTGCTGGCAGCGCCCTCCGGTCGCGCACTCATCCACATCTGCCAGGAACGCAGTGGTCTCAGGGGCGTCAGGGAGGAGCTCCCTGCCAGCCCAGCTCCTTAGAGCCAAACCCTTCCCACTCCTGCCCCGCCCCCCTCACCTTGGCAGGACCCATTAACCCTTTGAAAGCCGGTTGGACACGGTCCGTCTGGGGTGCCTACTCGGTCGGAAATCCCTGTGAAGAGAAGAGAGGGGTGGGCCAGGGGCGGGCGGAGCGAAAGTAGGTGGGCGGGGAAAAAAGAGGGATGGGAGGGGTTAAAAGATGTTGGGCGCGGCTTGAGTGTGGCTTGAGTGCAGGGTCGCCGGTGGGACAGAAGGCAACGTGGGAGGCTCCAGAAATGCATGAGTGGGGCCGTGGCATAAAGGTGGGGTGAGAACAGAGGAGCCAAAGTCAGTAAGTGGAGCGGGCGGTCCCAGAGCGGTATGGATAGATCTAGACTGGAAATGATCCCCACAAGTGGGTCGGTGCGGCTAGATTTTGTGAACACGGTTTGTCTATGGGCAGGGTACCAGGAGCCACGGGGTTATCACCTCTCCCCAGCTCCGAGCACCTCAGGGACGTCCTGGGGCTTACCCAGGTGTTCCGAACAAGACTGACAGTCGTGAACGCCCCAGGCCAAGCCTGCCCCTCTGCAGCACACCTCCTGAGTCCGGAGCCCCGGCAGCGGGGAGGCACACTGCGGAAAAGTGTTGGGTGAGCGCGCCCCCGCGTGGTGGCACGCGCCGGGCCCCTCCCCACCCGCCTCGTCTCACTTCGCCTCCGCGCAGCTCCCGAAAGCAGTAACCGAAGCCGGAGGCATCGGAATAGCTGTCCTCGCGCGGCGCGCTCTGTGCCAGCACGGTGTAGGGCGCCGCCGCCTCCGCCCGCGCCGCCGCCTCCGCCCGTGCCACTGCCTCGGCGTCCGCCTCCTCCCAAGAGCCGGACACACGCTCCACCTGGTGCACCACCACGGACGCCTCCTGCGGGTGCTCCACGTGGACGCTCACCATGGATGCCACGCCTGGAGGGAGGCACCGCAGGGCAAAGGGGTGTTGCTACGGGTTCTTAAGGACTGGGACTAGGAATGGGGCGAAGGGCGCGCTGGAGAAGGTACTCAGGGGAAGGCAGGAAAGATGAGGGTCAGAGAAACGGCGGGATAGTGGACAGATGGGTCAGAGGGGACTCGGGCCCCATTCTCACCGTGCTCGTCGTCGCGGTGGTTGGCCAGTGGCATGGTGTACACCGAGCGGGTGAGGCCCGGCATGGCCGGGGCCGGTGGCCGGGCGCCGGAGGAATGCAGCTGGCAGAACTTGCCAGCGAAGTCCGGGGGACAGAGGCAGCGGTCAGGCTTCACGCACACCCCGCCGTTGTGACAGATCAAGGGACACAGGACTGGGGGGAGAAAGAGGCTAGCTCAGACCCTGATATTATACTCAAAGTATCACCTCTTTTTAAGTCGGTCCGCCTTGAGCTGTCTTGTGTCACCCCCCACCAGCCCTGGCCACCTGCACTGGCTGGGTCCAGTCGTCCAGCCCTCTGGTATAGCTCCGCCCCCTGGGTCAGCTCCCTGCGCCTTCTTCATTCACTTTCAGGTCACTCCGCCCTTCCTCGCCAGTCCCACTCTGAGGCCCGGTCCAGGCGTTCCAGCCCCACCCAGACAGCGCTGTCCCCGCCCATGGGTTCAGCCCGGACCACTCTCGCTCTTTCCTGAGCAGTTAGCCCCGCCCATCTCATCATCTGGCTGGGTGTTCAGCTACGCAGGCCCGGCGCTGGTCTCTTCCATTGACTAAATCGACATCTTGGCCACCCCCTTGGCACCACTCCCTTCTCCCAACTCTGTCTCTTTAACCATTCTAGGCACACGCACATCCCGTTTGCCTGGGTCCACGACACTCAAGTTCCGCCCACCGGCTGTGCGTCCCCTTGTAAGAGGCTCGCCCACATTACCTTCTATCCGCGGGATTCTAAATCTCGGCTGTCAAGGTGTTTAACCAGCTGCCTGTAGCCCCGCCCCCCCGCCTTTCCTCCCGCGGATCTCCCCGGGCTCTCGGGCTCACGCTCCTCCCGCCCCACCTCCTTGGCTATCTGGGCGTCCTAGCCCCACCCACCGCGCTTTGTCTCCGCCCATGTCCCCTCCAGGCTCCGGCTGCAGAGTTCTAGCTCTGCCTTCCCGCCTCCTGTAGCCCCGGGGCGGGGCCGCGACGGGGCCGCGCCTCCTCTCCCCTCTGCGCGCCCTCGCTGGGCCCCTGGCCACCTCTGGGCGGGGCACTGCCAGCTGTGCGGCGGGGTAAACAAAGAGAGGGGTGCGGCGGGGGTAGGGCGGCGGCTCCGCATTCCGGACCCTTGGGGAGCCCCGAGCCCTCTGAGCCAAAGAAGGCCGGACGGATCCTGCGAGGGCACCCCCTCCCTTTCTCCCCCGGGGCTGCAGAGAACAGCTGGAGACAGCTGTGCGGAGGGAGGAAGGGGGCAGGCGGCTGGGGCCGTCCAGGAAGGCGTGTGTGGGATTCTGAGCCACGCACTGGAGAGGGGAAAAGCAGAGAGGGAGCCCCATCTATTTAGAAGGGTAAAGAGACCGGACTCCTGGAAAGAGATCAGATAGAGTGCAGTGCTCTGGGATTCAAAGATGGCTCAAGGTTTCCAGAATGGAAAGAGAGCCTAGCTCAGAGGAAACCGAAGCTCCCTTTCATTAGAAGTCTGTTAAATTCTTTGGGGGAGAGTTACCTAGAAAACAGGACTCTAGTGCTTTCGGGGGGGGGCAGCCAAGTTGAGGGTGCTGAGAACAGGGTTTCCATGGAGAAATGAGATGCCCCGGGAGTCCTCAGCACACAAGAACCTCAAGTGTCTGGGAGGATTCTCGGATACTGTGGATCCCTCCATCCTCTCCCAGCTAAGAGATTGGGTGCCCAAGTCTTTGGATTAATGGCTGCGTAGGGGGAGCATAGTGTCTGGAGAGTCTTCTTGTGAGAATTAGCTGATCAAGAGCAGCTCTGGGGTTCTCTGCAGACAGATGGATCAGAAGTTCCTGGGGAGGGGGTCAGCTGGAAAAGCAGGGCTTGGAAAGACAGCAATCAGGAATCTGATGGCACTCAGTTGGAAATATAAGAGAACGATAGTCTTTTGTGGAAAGAGAATTCAGCTAGGGAGTGGAGTTATCACTGTACAGGGTTTGTAATCTGGGGTTTCTCTGGGAAGTAGGGAGGAGTAGCTGAGGGACAATACTACAGAGTTCTCTGGTGAGGGGCACAGTTTGGGGGGATTACATCAGAAGAATGGGAGGGAACTTTACTGGAGGGGCTGGTCTCTAGAGTCTGTTGATGGGGTGGGGAGGAGGCTTAGGGTCTGAAGGCTGAGATTCTGAGCTCCCCTATTAAGGGAGTTGGGCCAGGACTCCAGAGTGCCCTAATAAGGGTCCTTAATTGAGTAGCAGGAGAAGCTTAACTAGGAATCACGATTCCAAAATAGGAAGGGTCTCTGCTGGCGGCCACGGTAATCCAGCTAGGTCTCAGAGCATTTCCCAGCCTCCACGGGCATTTCTCCGCCTTTTCTCGGTCTGAATGCCGGCCCCCCCACCCAGCTCCCTTGGGGCTCCCACACCCTGGACGGGTGGTTACGTGGGCACGGCCAACTCCATGCCCCATGCCTCTGGAGGACTAAGGAGCTGAGGACATCGGGGTCCTGCCGGGGTCAGCCCCCCTTCACATGCCCCTCCTGTGCCTCCAGGGGCTTGGCACCCGCCTGGGCACGGCGCCTGGCACGGGCGCGTTGGGGCTGGGCCCGGAGGGCGTGTAGGAAGGAGGGAGGGAAGGGAGGAGGGAGGGAGTGGCAGGGGGCGGGGGCTCAGGCGGGAGATGAGCTCACGCCGGCCAGGGCTGGATTGGCTGGGGGCCAGGCTGGGCGAGTTCTCAGAGCCAGGGGCCCCCACTCCCCACTCCAGAGGGCCTCTAAGGTTGGGGGCAGGTAGGCCCTGACCCCGACAGCCCGCCCATCCCTGCATCCTGGGGCCAACAGGTGGCCCACCCTCCCCACCTCACCTGAGCAGGGGGGGTGGGCTGCCTACCGTAGGGGTGCTTGGTGAACACCCTCCTGTCTCCTCTGCCCCCCAGGGGGCGCCCCTTCCTCTAGGCCTCCTATCTGGATTTCTCTCCCACGTGGGACCTTTGCAACTCAGGGCCCTACAGAGACCCTCCTTCTAGGGACCCTTTCCCTCTCAGCTCTTGGGATCAACTTTCCTCGCCCCAATCCCCCTCTTCACAGGCACTCTCACCCTGGACTTTCCTAATCCCTCCCACCCAAGACACAGAAACTGGGACACCCCTCGGGGCCCTGAAACTCTCCCTTGGTCTCCCGGGACTCCTTACAACCTAAGAATTGGGGACCCCCTTCCCCCAAGCTCCAGGCCCCTCAGTTCTGGTATCTCCCACTTTAACTCAGAGGCATGAAAGCCGGCCCCAATCCCCTCACGTGGGACGCCACAGGTCCCTGAGAACCCTCACTGCTTGCAAAATCGGGACCCTCAGGACTCGACCCCAAAAGCCAGGAACTTAAGTCCCCCTTCCTCAAACACCCCAGGGACTCCCCAGCGCTCCTGCACGCCGAATCTGGGCTCCCTCTCCCTGGGGGGCTGTCTCTCCCATCCCCGGGGACCCTCCTCCCCCTGGGAACCCCTCCCTCGGGACCACCACCCCGCACTCACAGGCGCGGAAGCCGGGTCCCCCCGGGGCCGCCCCGCCGGGCGCGCCGCTGTCCACGCTGGTGGCGTTGCGGGGCGCGCAGGTCGGGGTACAGCGGGAGCCGGTGGGCCCGTGGACGCAGCGCAGGCCGCACACGGCCGGGGTGAAGCGCACGCGGAGGCGCTCTCGGGGCCGGCCCAGCACGGGCTGCGGCCCGAGCAGCGCCAGCAGCACCAATAGCGACACCCGCGCGCCGCC
>LNAC01000161.1:521678-550772 GCA_002007465.1 Ailurus styani
CCTCGCACCAACAAGTGAATGGGGCCCGCAGGGGAGCGGCGGGGAAGGGAACAGGTGGGGGCGGGCCCGTTTCCCCCCAGACAGGGCCGAACGCATAAAGAGGAAAGAGTAGTGGGGGCCGCATTTGGGGAGGCCGGTAAAGGCTGATTCTCCGCCCTAGACACAGAGAAAAGGCTTCCTCCGGATAGGGGGATGTCATGACACATCTGGGCAGCCAGGTGGCCCATCTGGGGTGGGGGGGAGAAGGGTCGGTGCACCTGGGCGCATGAAGGAACTGGGGGTCTGGATTGTGGGCAGGACGCTGGCGCGGGGTAGTGGTGGGGGCACATTTGAGGGTGCAGTCACATCTGGCCAGGACCCCCCACACCTGGTAGGAGAAGTCGGAATGGACAAGAGCGAACGGTGGATTGAGGCTGTGGGCGGGGGTCCTCACATCTGGCCGGATGCCCACATCTGGAAGACTTTAGGGAGAAGGGGACACATCTGGGCTGAAGGCCACAGCAGGAGGGGGACTTTAGCGGGTGGTTGAGACTGGGGGGTGTGCTAGCCCAGGGGGCCGAGAGCTGGAGTGGGAGGAGGGCCGAGGGAGGGTCGGGGAAGCAGGGGGAGGCCTTTGGCTCCCAGCCGGCCCGCAATTTGGGGCATTCGGTGACCGGGCAGGCGCCAACCCGCACAATCGCTTTTGTTGTCTGGGCTAGTTCGGCTGCGCTCTCTGCCGGGACAGCGCCCCCCTCTTCGGCCGCAGGGAGCCCGGACGCCTGGCTTCCCGGCCCCACCCCCGCGGGTCAGCGCCTCTGGCCGCCGTCTGGTGCTGTCCCGGGCTCACCTCGCGCGGCCGGACGCCAGGGTCCCTAGAGGGTCGGTGTCCTGGGGGCCGGGGGGGGGAGCTGAGCTGCAATGGGGGGCAGCTAGGCGGCGGCTGGACCGTGAGAACCAGACGGCTTTATCTGGCCCGGAACCCGCCCCCCTGCCCCCCGGCAGAGGAAGGGCGGATGTTCTTACCCCGGGTCTGGCCGGCAGGGGCGCGCTGTGGGGGCCTCCTTCTCAGCAGTGCCCGGCCCCCCGGCCCGCGGGGCCGCCTTCGTCTCAGCAGAGCTCGGGCCTCCTGCAGCCTGGGTAGGAGAGGGCAGAGGAGACAAACGAGGTTAGAAGGACATCCCTCCTCCCCCTCAGCTGGAAGGGGCCTTGCGAGCCAGGACATCCCTCCCCCCTCCCCAATCCCTTTCCAGGGACCAGACCTTGAGCGTTCTTCACAAGCTTGGGGAGAAACAGAGACAAAGATGCGGGGCGAAACAGAGATGAGGAAGGGAGAGAGAGAGAGGAGAGAAGACAGAGGCAGAAAGAGAGAGACAGAGTCAGAGACACACCGAGGACAAGAGACAGGCAGTGATGGGAGAAACAGAGACAGAAATGGAAGAGAACACAGACAGACAGAGGCATGGAGACAGGGGCAGAGGAATGGAGACTGAAAGATACAGAGAATGGGGTGGGTGCGAAAAGGGGAACTAGAAACAGCCACACAAGTTGAGAGAGACAGAGAAGAAGGGAGAAGAGGCGCAGGGAGCAGAGAGAAAGGTGTGGGGGGGGATAGTGGAGGAGCTGGAGCTCCAGAGAGTCTGGGTGGGGAGGGATCACTCACGTCAGTGGCTGCCAGTTGAGGGACACCTGTCTCTTCCTCACGCTGGGGCTGGGGCTCGGCAGCGGCAGGGGCACTGGGGTCGGGCACTGCGGAGGGCCTGTGCACTTTTCGGGCGGGCAGCTCTGGACCCTGCAGGAGGCTTCGGAGACAGCCAGGGACTAAGTGGGGAAGGAAGGGGCCGAGTCTTTCTTTCCACCAAGTGCATCCAGCATTCCAGTCAAGAGGAAGAGTGGGGAAGGCAGGCCTGACCCCTCTGCTCTTACCCCCTTTCACTCCCTACCCACATCCCACCTAGAAGAACCCACCTCTGAGGCAGCGACTTCTCCTGGGCGATCGGCCTGGGCAGCACCGACAAGCAGCAAGACTATAAACAGGGGTGGAAGTCACTCAGGCCCCCAGTCCTCTAAGATGCCCCAGAGAGGGCAACGAGGGGGAGGGGAGGGAAAGCCAAGAGGAGCCTTGAGAGCACTCGAAATAGATGTTTGATCAGGCTGAGGCACCATACTGGAGGCCTCAGTTTCCCCATCTGCACACCGGGAGGCAAATTGGCCTAGACTCTCTCGGGATGAAGGTCACAGCAACCCTACTTTTATTTATTTTCTGAAGTGTTTAGTGGTAAAGTCTCACTGGTAAGGACATTTTAAAGTCTTTTATAAAATGTTTTTTTTTTTTTAAAGACGCAGAGAGGATTTCTAAGCTCATTTCCAAGCCCCCCCCCCACGGTCTGGGAATCTAGAACCCCGCCCTCCCTGCTCATCCTTGTCCTTGACTCAGCCGTCATCCCGAGCAAGGCCGGCAGATGGCGCCACTTCCCCGGGCCTCCGCAGCTGGGGCGGGAGGTCCTCTTTGGACTGGGGGTCCAGCAGGGTGCTGAGGTGGAGGGGGTTACCGAAGGAGACACAGCCCAGAACGGGGAATCCCAAGGCCCGAGTTCTAGCCCGTTCCTGCCCTTCCACGCGCGGTGTCCTGGAGCCAGCATCTCCTGGTCTTTGGGCCTCAGTTTCCCGCCTGACCAGGAGAGAAGAGTCGTTCTTCAGGAAATCTCTGCGCCCTGAGGGTCTCAGATTCTGGATAGCGGAGTCCTCAGCTCCAGCGCAAGGGCGTCGCAACCAGGGGGCCCCCCAGGCAAATCCATTATCCCCAGGCTAAGGGGGACGAGAGACGAGGACGCGCGCGCAGGCCGCGAGAGAAGGGCCGTGGGGAGACGCGGTGAAGGGGACGTCGGGCGCATGGACTCTTTCCAGACGGGCGGGGTCCAGTGAGGGAGGAGGCCCCCCGGATGGGAGCCTCCGGGACCCCCGATCTTGCCGTTATCCCTCCCGCCTTTTCCTCCGGGTTAACCCCTTCCCGGCCCCGCCCCCGGCGCGGCTCGGGTTACTAAACGCATTCGCAGAGACCGAGGCGGGAGCGGAGCCCGGGGCCTCTGTAACGGAGCGCTGGGCCGGGCAGACTGCTTTCTTCGATCGCGTCACCCGTAGACAGGAAGGGTGGCTATGACCCCCGAATCTACAGGAGATTTTGGATCGCTTGCCGCGAAATCCCTGGTCCCTCATTCAAGCCCGGGATCCTCGAATTCTAGGAGACCAGAGCATCCCCAGCCCTCATGAAATCTGAGGAACCCCCTCCACACAAACCCCCTGGCAAGCCCCTCCGCCATCAAGCCCGAAGTCCACGTCTTCCTAAGTCATTGGGAAAATCCAAGGGCCCCTTTTAATTCTTCCAGACGTTCCCAAACCCTAGGAAACCAGGGCATCTCAACCCTACCATAGAATGCCTTCATAACCTCCGATTCTCCTCTTCCTTCCAAGCACCCAAGAAGCTTGGGGAACCCCATCCCAGCTGGAGGACCCCAGCCATCTATCATCGTGGGAAAACTCAAAAACCCTATCCCCGTATAAGCTGGGACCCTTCTCCGAAAAAACCTTAGAATTCCCTGGGGCCATATTATCCATCTACCACACCAGCGGCGAATCCTTCGCCTCCAAATTTCAGTACTCCCCGATTCTAAGCCCTGCAAAATAGAGGGTCCTAATAAATCCAAGGGCTCTGGCTCTTTCATCCATACGCCAAAGCACTGGGTTCGTCATCCCCCTAAATCCGCAAGTCTTGGTGCTTCCGGACCACCAGACTTATTGGGTGGAGGGGGCACAAGGGAGAAGGGGTCGCAGCGGGGCTTACCCGGCTGGGCGGCCCGGGATCCCTGCAACCTCGACGGCCTCGCTGGGGCTGGGGCTGGGGCTGGCTGCGGAGGCGGCGGCTGCGAAGAGCGGCAGCAGCAGCACCAGCAGAAGGGGGCGGCGGCCGCTGGGGCCAGGCCGCCGCATTGTGTCCGGCGTGGAGTCCCGCTCCAGGCTGGCCGTCTGTCCAGCGGGTCCCGCTCGGCGCGGCCCCGCCCCCCGCTCCCCGCCCCCGCCCGAGGCCGACTCATTTTCTCCACAGTCTTAGCCGCGGCTGCGAACTTCCCGCCAATCAGAGCCCGATGCCGCCAGGGGGCGCTGCCCGCTTGGCCAATCGGAAGGCGGCAGAGGAGGGGCTAAGAGGGACAGGTGCCGGGCGGGGGGCGCTGGGGCCTGGAGTTCTCAGTGCCGGAGGGGAAATCGGGAGTCGGGTGCCGGCTCGGGAAGGAGAAGCCGAAGAGCGGAGATGCTGGGACCCCTCCTACGGCTGGGAGGGATGCGTAGGCAGTGGGCAGGGTCCCCTAAACTGGACTCTCATGCACAGGCCTCGTCCCTCGCTCACAGTTGTGGGAGAATTTGATCAGAATTTGCTCCCTGACTGGTGTAAACGCTGGAAGCCCCCAGAAGTGTCCACTTCTCGTGCGAGTGGGGGGAGAGTGCTAATCCTACAGCAGGCCCCAAAGTCTGGCCCCTCTGAGGCCCCAGGCCCACTCTGTACCTCCCAAAGGATTTCCTCTTCTCAAGGCCCTGTGCTTCAGGGCTTCCAGGTCCAACAAGCAAAAGCTTGTTCCTCAGAAGGCTGTAGCCTCTGTCCCTCAGAGGACCCAGGCTCCGCCCCTGACCCACAGACCTGGCTCCCTGAGAGCTGTTCTCCTTACACCCCTCTCCACCGCTGCCCCTAGAGATTATCAGACCCCCCCTCCCTAACCTGAGCCTTTAAAGAGTCCCAACAGCACCCCTCCCAACTGACAGAGCTGCGGACTCTCTTTAGAGAATTCCAGTCCCCTCCCTTCCTAGGGTACGTCGTCGCCGGAAGCCCCAAGCCACAGGGGGCCTTAGGCCCCACCTGCACTCTCTTGAGGGAATTCCAGGCTCCAAGCCTTGCTTACAGCTCCCCCCCGCGCCCCGACGCGGTAGGTCTCAAGCCCAGCCCCTTCCCCTCATTATAAATTCAAGGCCCCACCCTTTCTCCTCGCAATTACACATCCCGCTTCTCTTCTCCCAAAGTCGCCGCCCCCACCTCCCAGCTTCAGATCTGACTCCCCACTTGTCCCCTTCTCCTCTGAGTTTCAGGTCTCTGCTCTTAGCATAGCGAATTCGCGGCGCGCAGCCCCATACTTAGCCTCCCAAGCCCCACCTCCTTGATGTCTGCCCGCCTCCGGGGTTCCAGGCCCCGACCGTCGAGGCAGTTTGAGACTTAAGATTCCCAGTTCTGAAACCTTAGCTCCGCCCCCAGTGGACCACAGGCTCCACCCCCACAGGATACTAGGCCACCGGCCCTGACCATATAGGGCCCACCCTAGGGTAAGAATATCAGCCGACCCAGCTTCATCCTCACCCCCCACTCCGGCTCTTTCTTCCACTGGAGGGTGTGCAGGGTGGACGGGAGACCCTGTCACCCTCCCCCCGTTACAGCGAGGCACCCCGGTAACTCACACAGCCACACGCACACTGTTACTGCCACCTACAGCAATCCACGCCTCCATCCCACACTGACAGCCAGAATCTGGGCCCACCCGCCATCCAGGGACGCGCAGCCCCTTAGAGCAGTAACGATGACACTCGGGCCCCACTCGCGGGCATTCGTGGGCAGTCCTAGCAAGATGATGGAGTGCCTGACTGCCCACTGAATTTGCTGTGTCCCTGTTTTTGTGAAGCCCCCGCAATCCCGTTAACATGGCCCTGCGGGACAGCGTGTCCTGACAACCCCCCCCACCACCACCCTCACTGCCCTCCTCCTCACCTCCTACCCTGTGGCTGGAGCATTTGCTGGGGGCGCTGCCGAAATTTCTCCCTTCTGCCTGGGATCCGGGGCATCTTCAATGCTCGTTGCTAGGCAACAGCCTCTGGCTCACCGCTACAACTTCCGGGGATGGTGTTAGCTTCCCATCCCCCCTGACTCTGGAGTCCCCCCGCTCCCAATCCCTCCCCATCAGTGCCAGTATCTCCCAGGGTTGTTTCTATCTCACCCCTTGGATCTAGATCTGCTCTCAACCCTTCGGAATCCCTCAGAGTTCTAGAGCCGTGGCATTCTGGAAGCTTCCTCCCATCATGTGTTCACATGCAGGGTTTTATTCCTAGTATTAACAAACAGACAAGACAAATCTCTTTGGTGTTCCAGATTTTTTTGATACTCTCTCTCTCAGTTTTAGAATCACCAGCATTCCAAAAACACAAGTGTTCTGGATTCCCTGGCAAGGAAAAACTCACAATATTCTAGATCTGGGAGCATTATAAAACATCCCACATTCTAGATTCTCGGACATCCTAACATTCTCAACTTCCTAACATGCAAACACCCCCTCAGGGTTCCGAATGTCCCGACATGTAAAAACATTTCCAGAGTTTGAGATTCGCAGGTATTCCAGAACACTCACGTTTTAGAATGACTCATCTCCCAATCATATTCTAAATTCTCTGACAATCTAGACCCCCCTGCCATTATGGATTTCTCGGAATGTGGACAAACCCTCTAGTGATCTAGAAGAGCTGACATTCCAGAACGCCCCTATGCTCTAGATTTTCTAGTACTCCAGATTGCTTTCTGTGTCTTCTAATTCTCAGCATTCCAGAAACTCTGGCATATAAAATATTCCCACGAATGTAGATTCATATGTATTCTAGAACACTTTCCTATTCTAGAATCATTGACTTCCAGGTCCTTTTGTCAAGAAACCTCTACAGTCTAGTCTGCGTTGTCTGAAATGCAGGGGAGAACTCTAATGCTGTTCATCCACTAGCATTCTAGAAGATTCCCTTACATTCTGGACCCCTCTTCACTATGTTACAGAACTCTGGCATTCCAGAAACTCTGGGATTCTCAAATCAGCAATATTCTAAAACCCTGTCCCAAGTCTGGCCCCCTCTCCTCTTCATTGGTCCAAGGAAAAGAGGCAAAAAACTTTCCTGAGAAGTTGCCATAGGAATAGGTATTATTTGGGGAAAAACCTCAAGGATATTAAGCTGGAGTGAGTAGAATGTGTCCCACATAATTTCTCTGGTAAAGGCAGGAAAGGGGTGAGACTAGGCAGCCAAGGATGTGGGCAAGGTGTTGGCCATGGCGAGGTTTAGGGTGCAAGTGTTAAGGATGTGGCAATTGTCGAGCCAACATCTGTGTTTCTGTTGACCTGCAGCCATTCATCTCTGCTTGTGGGAACAGTACCCTGATTCACCTTTTAGGAACTCCTCCTCCCGTTGGAGGGGAGGAATGATCTCACCTCCTGGCTTGTGAGGGCACAGGACCCTTGGAACAATGGAAGGCCTCCATCACACAGGCCATAGTGATTGGTTCGGGGGTGGTCATCTGACTACATTCGAGCCAGTAAGAATCAGGCGTGTGATTTTTTTTGCTGCTGCTGGAGAGAAAAAAAGTTGCTAAGGAGGTACCTGGAGTCATCTTGGCACCCAGAGGGGAAAACCTGACTGAGAATGATGCATCCCAGGGGCAAGCAAAGCCAAAAGATGGAAAGACATTCTGGATGGGTTTTTGAATCCCTGGACCCAACTATGCCTGAAGCCAGGGGTAAACCATTATGTTCCCCTTCTTCGCTTAAACCGAAAGAGAGCCAGATGTTCCCGAATCTATAGCCAGACATCTGGTTGGTCCCCACATCTCTCCCACCCTTTCGCTGGGGGTCCCCAAACCCTCTATGAATGTCAGCAAGGTGTTGGCAGTGAGAACTTTATTAGGGGAGGGTGGCTTTGGCTCCAGAAAGGGGGGGGGCAGTGGGGGCCTAGTAACAGTGACCACTCCAAGGAAGCCCTGGCCCTGAACCCAGGGGTCCAACAGGAAGCAGGGAGGCACCAGAGCCCCCCCCTCCGCCCCCACCCCCAGGGCCTGGGTATCCAAAGGCACCATGGCAGCTGTGTTCAGAAGGAAGTTTCATTGAGCTTCACCTTGGGGGGTGCAAGGGGAGCTCCCAGACCTGTGGCAGGCCGAGGGGCTGGTGTCGGAGGCCGGCAGGGATCTGGCCCACCCCGCACCAGTTCTTGGCAGCGTTCCACGAAGCTGCCTGCCCCGCGGCGCCGGGCCTCAGCCTGTGGGGGGCTTGGGCTGCCCCGACGGCCAGACAGGGAGGTGTTGCTGGAGGCTAAGTGAAGACTGGGGTGGGTGGTGATGAAGGTCGGTGCGGGTCATCCTGGGCAGGTGAGCAGCAAGCCCCCTCCCCCCATGCCCCTATACTGCGCCCTCCCCCACCGCACAAAGGGGAAACGGAGTCAGGCCTACCTGGTGAGAGAGGCGCGGGGGGAGGGGCTGCGGAGGGAGCTCCTGGAGGAAGACAGAGGTGCCAGCTCCCACTGCTCCAGCTGCTCCATCAGCTCTTCCTCCGTCAGGCCACCGGCTGGGGGGCACGGAAGTGGGTCAGGGGGGCAAGACAAGGATCACTGGGCAAGGGATGAGGGTCATGTGCAAGGACTGAGGACAGGATGGGAGAAAAAAGGTAGAGATCCAGGGACAGGGGTCAGAAGCTAAGAGGGCGGCGTGGACAAGCGGGGGGCAAGGTAGGGTTCAAAGGCCAAGGGCTTAGGGAGGGAGACTGATGAAGGGGGTGGGGGTGGGGGGTCTGGGCCGGCACTGAGGCGGGGCGCGGAGTACCAGGGGCCTGGCCGAGGCCGTCCATGGCGGTGGTCAGGTCCCACATGGCCAGGCTGCCGTTGGCCTGGCCGGTGAGCAGGTAGCGCCGGGGCCGAGAGCCAAGCCGCCGGGAGCCCTCACACTCGAGCACCGTGAAGGCGGTGGTGGGGGAGCCATCCACGGAGCGCACGGAGCACACCCTGCGACAGAAGGGGAGGGGGTCACCCTGACCCTGGCCCCCTTCTCGTCCTTACCCCCTTCCGGGGCCTCAGACCCCACCACTATGGCTTCGGTTCCTGCCTTTGCAACCACCACCCCAAGGCTCCTTTTCCTTCCCCAGTGCTCTCTCTCCGGGTATGGCTGCCTCCTGGCTGGCTCCTGCCTGGCACCCCCGACGTGTCCCCGGTGGGATTCTCCCCACATCTGCCGCTCTCCCCTGGTCCCACGGCAGGGAAGGCCTGAGTCATCCTGGGCACCTCCCTCACCTCCTATCATCCCCGCGGCCAGTGCCCTCGGCCTCCAGTGTCTCCTCCAGGGCCCCCTCCTCCCCTCCTCTCTGGCCGCGGTCAACCCCCAGTCCAGCCCCCTGCAGTGGCCACAGCTCCCCAGTGCACTCAGGGCCATCTCTCTCGACTCTTCCACCTGATCGGCCCTGCCCCCTCTGCAGTCGGGCCACTGCTCCAGCCCCCAGCCACACGCACCCCACTGGACGTCCTACTCGGTCACTTCCAGCCTTGAGGACCTCAGGGCTCCCCCCTCAAGAAAAGCCTCCCAGGCCCCCTTCCCAGGCTGGGCGAGCACCCCCTCTGGGCCTCCTACAGCTGCTCACGCCCCACCCCCTGGCCCAGACACCCACGCCCGTGCCTCCTGCCCCCATGCTGGGCCCTGACCGCCCTGGGCCACTGACCTGAGGTCCAGCACGGGCGCCTGGGGCTTCTCCTGCTTCACTGCTACATATACGTGTCACACCTTTGCTTTCTCTCGCTCCTGAACCTAGGGCCAGGCCTTGGGCTCCCTCCTAGCCCTTACTCCTTCAAGGGCCCCTCGGCTAGGACTCCCCTTTTGGCCTCCATGCCCCAGCTGGTATCTTGCCTTCTCCTCTGGCCACCCCCTGGACCCCGTTTGATGGGCCAGTCCTCACCGCTGACCAGTGGACGAAAGACGCACAAAGAGCTGGCTGGCGCTTGGCACCACCTTCTGAATGAACACCTGCTGGTCATCCCGCTCGCCGTAGGGGCCTGCGCCAGGATGGTGGGGTGAGTTAGGGCCAGCCGGTGTCCCTGGAGCCCCGGACCCCAACGCTCTGCCTCCTTCCCCATGCAAGAGCCCCTCCCAGGACCCTAGGTCCCCATTCCCAGGTTCCTAGAATTGGGCAAGCTCAGAGAGGGCCGGGGGTCAGCAACAGTCCAGGGAGTTCAGGGGTGCGGGGTGGGGGTCCTGGGTCAGGTGGCAGTCAGAGGACACGGTGGGGTGACAGAATTCAACGGGGGAGGGGGGTGGCGGGGAGTGAATGAAGGTCCACCAGGCTCAGGTAAGGGGCCGATGGAGGCCAGCGGGGGTCAGGCAGGGTGCGTGGGGCAGGGGCCAGGGGCTAGTAGGCACCAATGTCATTGCCGGCGCTGCAGCCGCCATGCCCGTCGGCCGACTCCAGTGCCAAGATCTTGAAGGAAGCGAGCGGGGTGGAGCCGGGCTGGGTGGAAATCATGCCCCGGAAGCGAGTCACGGACCACGTGCGCACATGGTTGTTGTCGGCACAGACTGAGGAGCAAGGTGGGGGGGTGTCGGCAGGTCAGGCCGGCCACGGCCTCCCCACCGCCCCATACGCCCGAGCCCAGGAGGACCCCCGCAAAGGTGTCAGGATGCAGGCCCCTCCGAATTCTTCCCCTTCAGAGAGTTCGCTCTCCCCCAGAATGCCAAATGGGCAAAAGACCTCTTGGCTCTGCCACCGGAATCGTTGGTTCTGGAGCCTGATCTCACCTAATCCCATCACTGTCCCCACCCTGGTCCTGTCCATCGTCACCTCCTCCTCCCTGGACTCCCCGCTCCAGTCCTGCCCCCAGAGTCTGTCCCCACACGCAGCCAGAGGGACCCTGTGAACACCTGTGCCGGGTCATGGCCCTCCTCTGCTCACAGCGTTCCTTCCTGAGACTCCATCCCAATGAGGGTCAAGGACAAAGTCTTCCACACGGCTCCCTCGCCCTTGCCGCTCCAGGCACAGGGGCTCCCTGCTCCTCCTCAGATCCATCCATCACCCTCCCAGCTCAGAGCCTTTGCAATGCCTGTTCCCTCAACTGGAACACCTGTCCCCACCAAGCTGCACTGCTCGCTCCTTCGTTTCGGCTCAAAGCTCCTTCCCCAGTGACCCCACTGCGCTCTAACCACTCACGCAGCTCTGTTTTTTATTCATGGTCTTCATCACTGCTTGTTGGTGACTTCTATTCTGATGTATTCATCTATCATCTGCCATCCCCAGCAGAACATGAGCTCCACAGGGATAGGGACTTGGCCTGTCTCATCCGCCACTGTATTCCCCGAGCCTGGCGCATGGCAGGTGCTCAAGCACTGTCTGCACAATTGATGAATCACTCACTCTCGCCTGGATGGGTCCCCTTACAGGATTCTCCCATTTCTGCAAATACCAGGTTAAAATTCTCTCTGCCAGCCCCTGGTTTCCCACTCCGATCTGGGCCACTGCCCTGCAGGGACACAGGCAGTGGGGGCAGCCCGGCAAGGCCCACCTGAGATGAGGTGCTTCTCCGAGAGCATGATCTTGGTGACGGGGCTGCGGTGCACGGTGAAGGTCTGGAAAAGCTGGGGCCCCGAGCCCACGGTCTCAGGGTGTTGGACAATGACCCGCACGCCCCCAGAGCTGGTGCCATAGGCAATCTCAATCCAGTTCCCACTGTCACCTGGGGAGGGGCCGAGGATGAAGAGAGGGACAGATCAGAGAGAGAAGCAGAGACAGAAAACAAGAGAGAGACAGACAGACAGAGCTCATAAGACAGGGAACAGAGAGAAAAAAATAGAGAAACAGGAAGGCAAAGGGAATCAAGAAACTGGATCTCGGAGAAGGCTATAAAAATGACAGACAGACACAGAGGAGGGGGATGGGGTTACAGAGCAAAAGACTGAAACACAGAGACATATAAGCAGACAGACGGCAAGACAAGAAAACGTAACTGGGTGTCTGAGGGACTGCCCACCCTCGCCAACTTTCCAGAGGGGAACGATTATTTTGCAGCGATCGGAGACTTAATGGACCATCTTAAGGAATGTGGGTAAGTGAAACGTGGTTTTCGTATTTTGTGCGGCAGCTCAAAACCATGGAATAGGGTAGTGCACAGCCACATGGATGGACATTAAGCCTAGGGCAGGGTGGGCCAAAGGAAGGGGACAAGTGACATATACAAATACACCCACGACCATTTCTGCGAATTCAAAGCCCGCCAACAACACCCATTTTGTAAGGACCCAAACAAATGAAGAGATAAATGACAACGTGGTGGCGCGCGGCGGGGAGGGGGGTGGGGAAGAAAGGAATAAATACATGAAATCAGCAAGGGGCCTTCCGTGGAGGAAAGGTGATGACAGGTGTGAAGTTAGGTGTGTTACTCATTTACTGCTGCTGGGGGAAAAAATGGACTGTGAGCCTTACCTCACGCCATATTGAGAAGGTAATGGGAAAGGTGGCACAGACCTATGTATAAAAAGCTAAAACATGGGCGCCTGGGTGGCTCAGTGGGTTAAAGCCTCTGCCTTCGGCTCAGGTCATGATCTCAGGGTCCTGGGATTGAGGCCCACATTGGGCTCCCTGCTCGGCGGGGAGCCTGCTTCCTCCTCTCTCTCTGCCTGCCTCTGCCTTCTTGTAATCTCTCTCTCTCTGTCAAATAAATAAATAAAATCTTTTTTTTTAAAAAAAAAAACTAAAACTGCAAAGCCTCTAGGAGAAAGCACAGGGAAAAACCTTCACAACGTGGGAACAGGCAAGGACATCTCAAGATCCAGAAAACACTCCCCATGAAAAAAAGAGAGGAAAGAAATAAAAAAATAAATTTACAAAAGAGCCATTAGGCTAGGGGAAAAAAGCCAGACAGAAAACGCCACAGATTGTTATGGTCCCGTGTATGTGAAATGTCCAGAATGGGCCAATCCGCAGAGGCAGAAAGGAGATTAGGTTTCCAGGGGCTGGCAGGGGGAGAACAGGGTATGACGGCTAACGAATTCAGGGCTCCTTTTTGGTGATAAAAATCCTGTTCGGGAACGACACAGTAGTGATGCATGCACAACCTGCGAATCTCCTAAAAATCACTGAAGTGTACACTTTACAATGAGGAACGCTTCGCTAGGTGAATCACAGCTTAAAAAAAAACAAAAAACAAAATGGAGCCTATTGCTCTGCCTTTGAAGTCAGGAAACCAAAACGAAAAACTGTCCTGAGTGCGAGAACTAGAAAATGTGCACCTTCTTTGTTTTATGAGCACACAGGCATCATGCCCTAAAAGCAGAGGTGGAAAAGAAACCCAAAGATGAACTACTAGTGGCCAGTTCTGCCCCCAGTTGGAGGGGCCCGCCAGAGTGCAGCCCCTGGAACACTGCTTACATACAAGTAGTGCCCAATGAGTGTTTGTTGAATGACTAAACGAGAGTTGAGTCTCCACCCCTGCCAAATCTCACTGGGTCAAGCTACGCAAGTGGTGGGAAGCCAGCTGGGGGCAGGGGCTGATGGCAGAGCAGGGAGCCCATCAGAGCTTACTGGTTTTGGGGGTGAGGTAGACGCTGAGGGCCGTGACCCCATCCTCTGCTGGGTCCCGGTAGAGCTCACTGACGAGGAGGTCGTTGTCCTTCATGCGCAGGGGAAACTTCTGCACATCTGGGGTGGGCGGGGAGGGGAGGGTGGGCTTGTTCAAGGCGCCCAGGCGTTCCCCTCCTGTCTCACCTCCCCGGGAAGGTTCTCGGGCATGAGGGGGGCCGGCTGTTCCTTACCCACGTAGTAGATGGAGCCGTTGTCGCAGCCCAGGAGAAGGAAGGAACCCGCTGCATCGTAGCTGGTGATGGGTTGTACCTCCTGGACCTGGGTGCGGGCGGGACTGGCTGTGGTGGGGGGCGTGGCGCAGCACCCCTCAGGCCAACCCCCCCCATTCCAGAACCTACCCGGGGTTTCTAGGCCCGCTTCTCTCCAGCCTCACCTGCTCCAGGCCTATCTCCATCTGTGTCTCTCCACCTCTAGAAATCTCTGAGTCAGCGCCTCTGTCTGTCTCTTGGCCTCTCCTTGACGCTGTCTTTCTGGCTTTTTCTAGTCTCCTCTGTGTGTCTCTCTGCATCCTTCACGTCCCACACCGCCCTTCCCTCTGTCCATCCTTCCCTCTCTCTGTCCCCTCTTTCCGACTTCCTCTACTTCTCTTTGTCTGTTTCCCTCCATCTCTGTCTGTCTCTCCCAAACACACTGGACGAGAGAAAGCCACACTGCAGATGTATTTTTCTTTCCATTTTAGACAGGGCTTGGGAGGGTGCAGAGGGAATGACAGACTTTTGCACGTCTCCCCCTGGGTTTCTGCCTCCTACAGCGTCTCCACTCACCAGCTCCCCTGTTCAGTGCCTGGAGAATCCTCTCTCCTTTGCAAACCCACCATCTGTCTGGTCAGCTCAGCAACCCCTCTTCCAGAAGGCCTCTCTGATCTGACGTCCCTTAGGCCTTTCTCTCGCCAGCACCCCCACCAGGATCTGGCCCACCGCTGGGTTCTCTGGCTCTCTCCAGGCAGGGCAGAGCAGAAAGGCCCCCCTCCCGGGGTCTGTATGGTCTGGACACCCAGGAAAGAGGGAGCCAGGCCAGCCAGCACCCTCACCTGCCAGTGCTTGGTGACAGCATTCCACACCCCGATGCGCCCCGTGTGGCTTGTGGCGATGAGCTGGTTCCCAACAAAGAATAAGGCCTCCACGGGCACCCCCAGATGGAAGACCCCTGTGGGGGGCAAGGAGCACTCAGCTGGGACCCTGCTCCATGAGGAAGAAGGGAAGGGGCAGGAAGAATTCCGAGGCCCAGAGGCTTCAGCTGGGCTGTGGAATCTTTACAGAACAGAGGATTCCAGCAGGAATTACAGAGGATTATATGGGCCGGATTCTTGATGGGGCATGGAATTCTAACACAGTGGAGATTTTCAAGGCAAACGGAGACTTCTAATGGGAAGACAGATTCCACCGGCATGGAGACCTAACAGGGCAGGGAATTCTGACAGAGGGGAGAATTGTATGTGGGAGGATTTTTCTACAAGCCAAGGCATTCTAAAGGATATGGAATTCTAAAGGGTTGGAACATCTTAATAATGCAAGGAATCTTTATGGGTGTGTGAACTGTCAGGGGTGGGTTATCTGAACAGGCCACAGGATTCCAGTGGGGTAGAGAATTCTAACAGACTGGAGGTTGAAGCTTAACCCTAAAGGGCGGAAGGTTCTGGAAAAGTCCTGGTACCTTACCTATCTCGGAGCCACCGCTTTCAGCCTGCAGAGCCCACAGCAGGATCTCGCTGCCTGTGGCCGCTGCCACCATCTTGTCATGCTCACCCAAAGCCCCACCGAGCACCCGAGCCGTGAGTGCCAGTCGCTCAATGGGCCAGTCCAGGCGCGGGCTGGAAAACACCAGCTGCCAGCCAGAGGCTTCCTTGAGCCTGGTGGGGTGGGGGGAATATCGTCAACCCTCACCTGGAGCGTTGCCCCCCCCCCGATCCACAGGGCTGGAGCCTCCGGCCACCACCCTCCCCAAGCACCTATAGCAGACGAGAAACTGGGTGTAGGCCACAGCGATCCAGTTGTGATGTCCACACACCAGGCGCACCATCCCCGGCTCCTCCGGAAGCCCTTGGAGGGGTGGGAAGAACGGGGCGGATCAGGACAGGGTCGCAGGGTCCCTGCTGGCTGCCCCAGCCTCCCAGGGGACAGCACCGTACCCGAAGGGGAGGGAGGGGCTCTCTCATCCAGCATGCGGCCCAGCAGCCCTGAATTGCCCAGGTTGGGGGGCATTGTGTTGCTGCGTCGAACGGGGGCTGGGCGTCCCCCTGACTGCTGGGGCCCCACTAGGCTGTGCCGGTTCCGCCGCTTCACTGGGAACACTAGGGCAGGGAGAAGGAGCAGAGTGACAATAATTGTAACAATCGTACTAATTGCCACGTCACAAGAACTTAAAATATGCCAGAAAAGATTTTAGGTGGTGTGGGAACACGGCATTCAGTGACTTTGAATCACACAGCAAGGTACTCCCTTTGGGTTCCTCTGAGCCCATCACAAAGGACGAATGGGTTTGGTGCTGCCCTCACATGCTACCTTGTCAGTGTTTGCTAATCTTCTGCTTTAAGAAATGGAAGCCTATCTCCTTGGCAGGCAGCAGCATCACAACACTGGTATTTGGGGGGTTTTATTTTCACATTTACTTATTTATGGTATAAAGGTAGTGATATAAAGCATCTATTTAAAATGATTCTTGTGGGGACGCCTGGGTGGCTCAGTCATTAAGCGTCTGACTTCAGCTCAGGTCATGACCCCAGGGTCCTGGGATCAAGCCCCGCATGGGGCTCCCTGATCCGTGGGGAGCCTGCTTCTCCCTCTCCCACTCCCCCTACTTGGTTTCCCTCTCTCGCTGTCTCTCTGTCAAATAAATTAATAAAATCTTTTAAAAATAAAATAAATAAAATAAAATGACTCTTGTGCCAGGCGCCTTGGTTGGCTCAGTTGGATGAGTGTGCAACTCCTGATCTCAGGGTTGTGAGTCTGAGCATCGCGTGGGGCATAAAGATTACTTAAATCAATAAATAAACTTTAAACAATAACTTTTAAAAACAACACAGTAAAACTAAGTTAAGGAAACAAAAGCAGAGATCTTCATATTTGGCAAAGTTCATGAAGGGCAGTATTGACTGAAGTTAGGGAAATAGTCATAACTCGAACTTCCTCATTTTGTTCCTTCCACCCATCAGCAAAGCCCAGTGGACTACAGTTCCTGATAGCCACTGGGACATATTTTCCATGGCCAGTGGGGTGGCTGATCCAAGGTCCCATGGAGATTACAGCCAATAATTCCCCTTTCATATTTCTCCCCTCCATGCAAAGGACCCCAGTTCTTCCTAAGCTTCCCCACAGGGAAATCAAATCTGGACTGAAACCCCCTTCAGGTTCTAAGGCACGCTTCTGAGCCTCAGTGGGGCTAGCTGGCCCACTGCCTCATTGGAAATGCTGTTTCCTCCTGCCTTTCCATCAGTCCAGCCTCTGACATAGGACTACAATTCCCACAGGGTTTCAGGGCTCACAGCACAGGCCCCCAAGGGCTGCGACCTTATGGGAAATGTAGTCTTTAGCCCACCCTCCCTCCCCTCCATCCCTTAGTTGTGCCCACCTGGTGGAGGCAGGTAACCGTTGAAGAGAACGTTGCCACAAGAAGATCGGTCCAACTCCTCCCGCAGCTGCAGGCGGCGCACTGAGGCGGAATAACTCAAAAGCTGGGACTTGGAGAGTACTAAGGAAGATCGATATTATCCCCTCCCCTAGCTCATTCTCCACCACTCCTCCTGACACCGAGGACCAATTCCAGTGCTCTCAGCTCTAACCCAAACTTCTTTCAGGAGTGGGGAGAGGGAGCATCAGGAAAGCTGGAGCTCGTTTTCTATGCAACGAGGATCCTAATGGGGTCCCCACTTACCCAGAGGAGTGAGCCCATAGAACTGGGCTTCGTGGAGGAGGCTGGAACCGTGGACACCCCTGGGTAGCAGAATTGACTAAGAGTCAGAGTCTGGGGAGTGGGAGTGGGTGGAGAATTCTGAGGGGGAAGTTTTCAAAACTGTGCACAGAATCCCTAAGAGGTAGCAAATTTTGACTGGATCAAGATTCTAAGCAGTGATGATGTATAGGCAACGAAAATGGGTGCGTGTGCGCACGCGTGTGTGTGTGTGTTTGGGGTAAACTCTAAGGACACGATTTAAATAGGACCTAGGAGCTTAAGAGAACAATCTGAGGGGAAGAAAGTGAAGACGGTGGGATCCCTTTATCCCCATGCAAACCTGGGATCCAACTCTTTGGTGCGCAGGAAGTTGAGGATGGGGGCGAAGACGGTGGGGTCCCTGTCGATGAAGATCTGCAGGAAGCGGGGCAGAGGATGGATGGGGCAAAGAGCGGAACCGAGTGGGTATCCTGTCCCTCCTCCTACCCCGCTGCCCCGTTTCAGGTCTATGCCCTACTCACGGCTCCGGTCTCATCTTTCAGTGTTGAGATGCGTCCGCTCAGAAGACTGCAGGGAGGGGACACAGAGCAGGTGTCACGGGCCACGGTGTGTGTGTGCGGGAGGTGGGGTGGGGAGGGTGAGGGGGAAATTAGGGTTCCCCATACTGTCTCTTCCCGCGCCACCCCCCCCTCCATAGCCCGCCCCAGTCTCGCTCTCCCGATCACCTGGAGAAGAAGGAGTCTGGGATCCAGGTGAGAGTCTGGCGAGAGGTACTGAATCTAAGCGGGGAAAGTGAGCAGACGCGAGGGGTTGGAGGAAGGGTAAGGAATGCGGCTCCTTACCCCAAGGCGTCAGTCCAGGCACTCGCGCCTTCAGCAGGAGGTGGAGCAATCCTTGATGGACAAGGACTCCCCCCGGGAGAGGCGGGTACTCCCATTCCGCTCCCCGCCCCCGAGGTGGGGGTGCCTTAAGAATCTCCTACACTCACCTCTTGCCTCCCACGTTCAGATGAATCACCTCCCCGGGAGGCCCCCGACCTGGGACCCCCTCGGCTACAGGAGCCGTGGCTGCCATGGCCCCCGGGCGAGCCGGCCGGCCAGCACCCGCTTCCGGGTCTGCACTCGGGTCCCGCCCCCACAGCCTGCTCATTGGCCTGGAAACTCCCGGAGCCGCCGGCGATTGGACAAAGAGCTCACCCGTCACACTTAAATTCCCCGCCTCCTTAAAGGGACCCGCCTTTCCTGTGCTGGACGGGGCGTACCGCAAGGCCCCTTTGGGGAAGTTTAGCTACAAGGGTTAGCGAAACATTCCTTTATCCTTCTGGTTCCCATTTTAAGAGTAGAATCTAGGTGTTTCGTCGGGGACTTGTGTTTAGATCCCTATATTAGTACACGCGGAGAGGACATCTAAATGTTCTCTGCAGCCACAGTCTTTCTCTGCGCCGCCCCCTCCACTCCGCCCCACACATCCTCCCAGGCGCAGCCCATGAAACGCGAACAAACCGGCATAGATCGTCAAAGCCAAAGGATTTATTATAGGTACATACAGTGTGCGCCTGCCACACCACCCCACACCCCCGGGCATCAGCGGCTCCTCCAGGCGGCTATCGGGGCTGCCCACAACCCGGTTCCCCCACTCCCTAGGGAGGTGCTCCTGCCAGAAGCATGCGGGGGGGGGGAGAGGGGGAGGACGGCTTCCCCTCGCCCCTCCCCTCACAAAGTGGCATTTACAGCTGGAGGGGGGAGGCGAGAGGAAGACGGTTTTGAGCTTTGACGCCCCTCCCATTAAAAGCCTTCGCGGATGCGGGGCGGGGGAGGAGGAGGTTGACGTTTTGCAAAAATAAACTAAGTCAGGAATTAACCGCATGGCTCTGAGACGGCGGAGTGCAGGGGCCAAGGCCCCTTCACTCCCCCTACCCAGACAGAGATCAAGGCAGCATTGGAAGTGAGGTAAAGGCGGGGAGGAGGCGTTCCCTCCCCACCCCCTAGCACCCTGGATGGTCCAGGGGACCTCACCAGCGGCCCCATGCCCATCCCTAGGGCGGAGAGGGGGGCAGGAATTATCGCCCCTACCACCCCAGCTTCTTGGGGCAGGATCTGGAGATCCGGGCAGGGGGGCTTGGCTCAACTGGCCCCTTTACCCGCCCCCCCAACTCAGTTATTGCATAAAAATAATGGAGCCCCAGCACCTGGGGTGGGGTGGCGAGCAGGAAGGGGCCGAGATATGGCTATAGGGGCAGCAATCCCCCCACCACTTCCTGGAGTGCAGGAGAAGTCCCCTCCTTTCCAGTGCCCATCTTGGCGCGTCCGTCCGTCCGTCGGCAGTGTCGGCGGAACTAGGGGCTCCCGCCCCTGCAGAAGAGAAAGTGTCTTTGTGCCCACAGTGCGGAGAGAAGGGGCAGGGATATGTGTCAGGCCCGGGGCTGGGAAGTCACTTCCGGCGCCCGCTGGCCCTGCGCTCCCCGGCCTCTCGCTTGGGGTTGCCCTCGTCTGTGGAGGACGTGGTGGGTAGTGTCTGTCCCCAGCGGGCGATCTCAGCGTGTTCTCCCACGGAAGCGGCCACAGCCTCCAGCCAGCTGTTCATCTCCTCCTGGAGAAAGAAACAGGGCACAGAGTCCGGATTTGGAAGAAGGGAGACTGAGTAATAGATGAGTCTGGAATCCGCACTGCCCTCTGAATTTCAGTTTTCCAATCTTAAATCAGTTAATAATAATAACACAAACAATTACATAGCCCTTAATATGTGCCAGGCTCTAAGTGCTTCTGTGGATTAATTCACTTAATCTTAGGCAATAGGATTATATCAAATTCCCACTATAGAGATAAACAACAAAAAACCAATAATACCAGCAGACATTTCTAGAGCACTGACATTCACCAGGCCACAGAAGTGGCTCTATATGCATCAACTTACTTACTTCTCACAAGAACCCTAGAATGGAAAACTATTTTTATCCCCATTTTAAAAATAAGAAGGCATGGAGAGAATACAGGCCTACTCCAGAGCCTCTTGTAAGGGTGAATGAGATAACAAGCATTATTATTTTCAACAACTCTTTAAAACCACCGCCATGCCTGCTCCTCCTCCCAACCTCGCCCCTTAGCCCCAGTCCCAAGTTTCACCCTCAGCCACCTCCTCCCCTCCCACAGGCCAGCTGGGGTCCAGCCTAGTGCCTTCCCAGGTGGGTCCCTGTCCTGGTTCCCTCTTCCTAGTCTACCCTGCATATTGCCAGGGGGATCTTTCTTAAACATCATTGTAACCTCCACCACCCCCTCCCCAATCTTGTTCAAAAGTCTACCATGGCTCCCCAATTCCCTTAGGACAAACTCCAACCTCCTCCAAATGGCCCATAATGCTCTGTGAGACCCAGTCCCTGGGAACCTTCCTGGGATCCTTCTTCCTTGACCTCCCATCAGCACGGTTAATACTTTGCATTTCCGCATCTCTTGTTCTCTGCCCTTAGTTCTCTCTGCCTGTATCGTCCCTTTTTAGCTAACTCCCACCTCTGATCTTTCCAGTGTCCTCTCAGAGGCCAAGGCAAGGAGGTTGGACTTTGTTCTGGGGCCTCCAGGCAGCCCTCCTGATCCCCATCCCCCCTTCACATAGGTTAGGAACTTCCTCTGGGCTCTCACTGCCAGTGGGCTTTCCCATCACAGCCTGGTGACTCTGGCTTGTGTTTCTGGCTCACAGCTCCATCGCTCTGGGCCAGGAACCAGCTAGCCAGGCAGTTCTTGAGGTCCGGATAGGGGAGAGAAAGGACCAGATCTCACCTCATCTTTAGCCTGGAGCAAAAACTCGCTGCCATCCTGGGTCCTGTAGGAGGGGACACAGGACTTGGGGAATCTGGGGTAGGGGCCCGGCCCACCCATCCACCAGCTAGCCTCCAGGGAAGCAGGGTATTGCTGGGAGGGGGAAGTTGGGCCTCGGATCCCTCCCTCCTGCCCATTGGGGGGCTCACTGGAGCTTGAAGACGTGCTTCTTTTTCTTGTAGTCACTAGCCACCTCGCTGGTGGCCTTGTGCAGGCTGAGCAGTGGCTCCCCGCCGTGTGTGCCCCCAGACGCCGGGCCCTTGGCGTCCTTGTAGAAGCCCAGCTCCCCCTTGCTGAGCACGCAGTACAGGCTCACCCACGACCTGGGGCGACGATATGGGGCTCAAGGCAGAGTCACGCACTCTGCCTGGGAACTCTTCATTAATACCCTTCATGGCTGAAAAAGCCTGACCCTTTTTCCTCTGGGCCTTTGTCTTAGCCGGGCCCTGTGTCCAGGGTGCTCTTCCTTATGTCTGTTCCTGAGCTGAGGGGAGAATCTAAGACTCTCGGTTCCAAGCCTGCTGGGGTTGCCCTTCCATATCCCCCTACCCCATGCTGAATTTCCTGAAGGCAAGACTTTAACTGTCTTCTCCCTAAGCCTTTGCTTGGGCATGTTCCTCGCCATTCCTCCAACCACCATGGAATCCCCTGAAAGGAGATCTACTGCTCCAGTGTCTGGAATGAGGAATTCCTATCCCCCATTCAGCCAAAGCCTCAACGGAGGAGGAAGTCTCTCAAGAGCGAAATACACCGAAGATGCCCCTTTATTACCACCTTGGCCTTGCCACAAGTTAGAAAGTCTGCCTCACGGCAAAAATCTCAACCTGTTCTTTCCATTTCACATATATCTAAGCCTCAATCTGCTCGTTGGCCAGCGCTTCCCTTTTTGGCTCCACCTCTCCCCAGATTCTGCCTCCCAATTGGACCAAAAAGTGTTGGACAACTATGAGCTGGCCTCCAAGAGTAAGCACATCACTCTTTGGACCCCCTATTTGCGCCCCCACCTCAGACCTCAGACTCTGCCCCTTTTCAGACCTCTCCCGCCCACCCCAGCAACAATTTGAAACTTCGAGGGTGGACCCACCCCATTCACTGGTTGGATGACCTCTCCAGCTCACAGGCCATTGCAACCCTCTAGACTGGACCCCATATCCAACTTGCTCTTAGCTCTAGTTAACTCCTGAATTTATTGCTATGAGTTTGGATTGCAACTTATTTGCACTCGGAAGATTTTCTTCCGACCCGGCTCCCAACTAAGCTCCATCCCCTCGTCCACTGGATACACTAAGTTTAGGTGGCGCTCCTCCAGTTCACAGTTTAGAGTACTTGACGTTAAACCCCGCCCCTCTTCAGGCCCCGCCCACTCCCAGTTTAGTACCACCCCCCTCCTCAAGGCCCCATATATTCACTTATTGGATACTCTGAGCTTGGGACCCGCCTTCCGAAAAACCCCGCCCACACGCTCACCGGTTGGACGACTTGCGGTTAGCGTCGAGCTCGCGCTTGCGCAGCAGGAAGCCCTCGTGCTGCACTGTGTGAGTGGGCGGTGGAGGAGGCGCGGGGGCGGAGCCGCCCTGGGCCGGGGCGGAGCGCGAGCGCCGACTTCCCCCGCCCTCACCACCCTCTCTGGGCCGCGGCCGCCGTCGCGGCTTGGGCCGGTCCCGCGCCCGCGGCCGGTCCGGCCGAGGTGTCCGCTCGGGCGGCTCAAGCCCGTTGGGCAGGCGGCCTGGGGGAAGCTCGCGAGGCTGAGGCAGCGACGGCTGTGTGAAGGGAGGGGGAAGAGGGGTGCTGTCCATAGGGGGGCTGTTGGGGCCATCTCTCCGGGGGACTCACGGGTCTGGGGGTCCCATCTGTCTTGGAGGCGAGTATGGGAGGACCTCAGGGCTGGAGGCTTAACTTTTAGGGGCCCCATCGGTATTGGGAGTGAGACTGTCAGGATCCTAGGTTTGGAATCGCTCACAAGCTTGGGGAGGAAAGCACTAGGTCTCTGGAGGCGGGGGTGCAGGCAGGTTGGTGTCCCAGCTGTCTGGAGGAAGAATGTGTGTGTGTGTGGCTGTCTGTGAGGCTATCTGAGACCCCAGGACAGATGTGGTGAGAGTGTGCAGTCTGTGTGTAGAGGGGGGTAGGAGTCTCCTTAGACTGTTGGCTTTATCTTTCTTAAAGGAGAAATTTTCCGATTGTGGGAGGCATCTGGGGGATCTCTCCATCATCCCCTGAGAATCTCTGCAGGGTTCAGATCCGGGGGAAGCAGGGCTAGGCATTGGTGTTTCTGGGTCCTGATTCCTGCTCCGAGGAGAGGGTTCCCCATACCCCCACCCATCCTGAGGCTCAACTTACCCCAACAGGGAGCCCTGGGCCTGCTTCTTTCTCCTGCAGCTGCTCCACAATGTCAGCCAGGGTGGCCTTCCTGGGAGGGGGAGGTCGAAAGACCCAATGGAACTGGGGTACCCTCACCCAGGGACCAGCCTAGTTGGCCGGAAGAACCTCCACCTCTTAGCCTGCGATGCCAGGCCCCTGGTGGCTTCGGTAGTTGCCTTTCTGAGATGCTTGCTTTAAACACCATAGGTACTTGGGACATGTCTGGCAACTGCTCATGATATACAAAATTAAAAAGGAGACAAGAAGTCATTGTCTCCAAAGCATATCTGACCAAAGGCCTCTTTCTGGGGATGCAGATGATTGGCTCAACCTGCTCCTCACACTCTGGTTAACACTGACGTCTGAAACGCATGGGTTCCAGTGCTGCTTCATCCAAACTGATTTACCCTTCCTGAGTCTTAAGGTCCCCATCCACAAAATGGAAAGGACAGCAGCCCCCTGTTTATAAGGTTGAGAGAGACTGTGATAAAGGGGCTTATCTCTAATCAGGAAGAAGGTGGTCCCACCACTGGCCCAGTAGAGAAACCGATGTGCAGAGAGGACAATATTTCTGCCCAGGCCACCTAGCTGTGAGACCAGGGGCACCTCTGCTAACCTCTTTAAGCCCAGCTTACCCCTCTGCAAAACGGGTACCCGGAGAGTATCTGAAGCAGTTCTGAGCCTTGGAAGCCCTCCCCATTGGGCCTGCGTGGCTCCAGGAATTCTCTGCGACCCCTTTCCCTCACTCCCTGGGCACACGGGGGCCTCACCCCTTGGCCAGCTCTCCTCTGGTCGGTGTCTCCTGCTCGCTGGACTCCTGCCTCTCCAATCGCCGCTCCCGCCGCTCGCGCCGCCGCTCCATCTGCTCGTAGCGGCCCAGGGTGAGGCTGTGTGCCCCGTCGTGCTCCGCAGACTCCTGCCGCTCTGGCCGTCGCCTCCGCGCAGCCTCCTCGGATTGATCAGCTGATTCCTGCCGCTCAGGTCGCCGCCTCCTGGGCAGCTCCTCAGCGCGATCAGCTGACTCCTGGCGCTCCGGCCGCGGCCGGACCTGCTCCGCCACCGCGAGGGCCCCGGGGGTCTCCGCCGTATCCTCTGGTGCGGCCGGCGGGGCCGGGGGCTCCACCCTCCCCGGGATCTCAGGCAGCCGGTCGATGCGCGGCTGGAGGCGCTCGGGCTTGAGCTCCTGGCGCACGTACCCCACGCGGGTCCGCACCTCCGCCGACAGTGTGTCCGAGGCCCGGCGAGCCAGGGGCTCCAAGCCCCTCTCGTAGCCCCCTGGCCGCAGGAGGGGCGCTGCCTTGGCCGCCAGTTCCGTGGGGTCTCCAAAGAACTTGCGCCCCAGCAGGGGGGTGGGGGGCTGCTTGCTCTGCTCCGCCTTGAGTTTCTCTATCTGGGAACAGAGGGGCCAGGGTCAGGTAGAGGGGCGTGGGGGGGGTCTTGGAAGACTCCTCTGGGTTGTCTGCCTTCCCACGCAGTTTAGTAGTTTCTATTATTGAAAAAGCAAGGTTGTGCAGGCCTGAGTCCATGCTTTTCCCTGCTGGGAACTTAATTCTTATTGTCCTTGGCATTTAGTGTTCTTTTAAGAATCGCCTGAATCGGGCCACCTGGGTGGCTCAGTCGTTAAGCGTCTGCCTTAGGCTTGGGTCATGATCCCAGGGTCCTGGGATGGAGCCCCCCATGGGGGGGGGGTCCCTGCTCAGCGGCGGGAAGCCTGCTTCTCCCTCTCCCACTCTACCTGCTTGTGTTCCCTCTCTGTGTCTCTGTCAAATAAATAAATAAAATTAAAAAAAAAAAGAATCGCCTAAATCGGGCACCTGGGTGGCTCAGGTCATGGTCCCAGGGTCCTGGGATGCAGCCTTGCGTTAGGCTCCCCGCTCAGCAGGAAGCCTGCTTCTCCCTCTCTCACTCCCCCTGCTTGCGTTCCCTCTCTCGCTGTGTCTCTCTGTGTCAAATAAAATCTTTTTTTAAAAAATCGCCTAAATCATCACTTCTCTAGGTGCCTTTCTGACCCCATCACCTCCTTCCTGAATGTCCCCCCAACCCAGGACCTCTCTCCTAATTCTTCGAGTCTCAGACCAGAGCCCCCCGAGCCAGGACAAATGCTTCTGGGCTCCCACAGCCACCTGGGCTTCCCCCATCCCAGCCCCGGGCTGTCACTGGTGACAGGTGTGTCCCCCCTTCCCCCACTGGACTGGAAGCCCAGTAGGGATCTGTCTCAGCCTCAACACAGTGTCTGTCTGCCTCACACAGAGGGATGGGGGTGGGGGTGGCTGGGGCAGGGTCTGGGGTGCTGACCGTGGTCAGGCGCCGCAGGGAGCTGAACCTTTCTTCCCAGGCAGCAGCCGCTTTGCGGAAGGCCTCGTGTCTCCGGATGAGCTGCTCCACCTCATCCACGCTGCTGCCCAGCTCCCGGCTCTGCAGGAGCGGCTCTTGGGCGGCCAGCCAGGCATCGGCCACCACGGCCTCCTGGGCAAACTGGTGCACTTCCAGCACTGAGGGGAGACAGCGGGGGTAAGAGCGGTGGGGGCCCTTCGCAGGGCGCTGGCTGTTCTCTCAGGCCCCCCACACCCCCCGGCTTCCTGTGGCCCACGACCACTCTGGGCTCTGCAGGACTGAGGGGGGCCTGGGTGGATCTCTGAGGGCACCAGCTTCTCCCCTGGGTGTCTGCCACCAGGGATTCGATGGCAAGGCGTTCCTCCTGTCCACCTTCCGAGGCCTTCATGGTAGCTGTGGGGCACCCCTGAGTGGCACGCTGTGTCGCCCTCTGGGCCTTTCCAAACACGCTGGACAGAGCATGTCCCTGTGCCCTTGAACCCCGTGTGTCCGGGCCCCCACTCACTCTGCTGCAGCCATTCCCAATGGCGGTCCCACTTGTCTGACACCTCTTCCTTCCTGGTTCCCAGCTTGTCCAGCTGCGCCTGGATCTGGGAGTGGCGCATGGGTAGGAAAGGCGTCAAGGGTGGTTCCCACCACAATGGGCACAGAGGACAGAAGGGGACCCCCAGCGCCCCTTCCCACCTCATCAGCCATGGCACTCTTGTTAAGCAGCAAAGAGCGCCCCAGCTCCTGGCAGGCCGTCAGCTCGGGCACCCGGGCCTCCAGCTCCGTCTTCAGGCCCTGGTGGTAGTTCATGAGCACCTCCACTGAAGACACATCCCTGTGGTGGTGGTGGTGGTGGTGGTGGTGGTGGTCGGGGGCGGGAATCTGAGTCTCAGGTAGCCGCCCCCGGCCACCATGACAGATGCAACTTCTGAGGAGCCCAAATCTCTGAGCATCTTGGGACATGACACCCACCTTCTCGGACCAGCTTCTGAGGGGCCAAGGTTCTTCACTGCCTCAGTAATTCCAACTTTTGCCAAGGTGCTAGAACGTCATACTTTTATGATTCTAACCTCAGACTTCAAGGTCCATTTTTGTTCTCATTTTTTTGAAGCTATGCCTCTGAAGCCTCCACTAGCCAGTGATCTGAACATTCCACGTCTGTGCTAACGAAACGCTAGGTAACCACTAGACACAGGTAACCAATGCAGCACTTTAAGTGTGGGTAGTCTGAACTGAGACATGTGGAAAGGTAGAGCACACGCCATATTTTGAGGACTGTGAAATATCTCAATACTTTTATTTTTTTAAAAAGATTTTTAATTTTTTGTAAAGTAAACTCTTCCCCCAATGTGGGGCTTGAACTCATGACCCCAAGATCAAGACTCACATGCTCTATGACTGAGCCAGCCAGGCGCCTCTCAGTAATTTAAATTTTGACTATATATCGAAGTGATAGCATTTGGGGCATATGGGGTTAAATAAAATGAATTGCTAAAATTAATCTTCACTTGCTTCTTTGTATTTTCGATGTGGTTACAAGAAAATCTTAAATTCTCTCTGTGGCTCACATTCGTGGCTTGCGTTATATAACCACTGGACTGTTCTCAGCTCTCATATGTCCGAAACAAATCCCAAATTTCTGAAGGTTCCACCAGTCAGCAAGTATAGCTTTATAAGACTTCATATGTCCAAATTTCTTTTTTTTTTTTTGGTTCCAACTTATTTCTGAAGGTCCTGCATTATAATGATGCCTACCTAAGACTTGACATGTCTAGAATGATCTGAGTCTCTCCTATTTCCTCAAAGTGCCCTCCCCTGAAGTTCTCCATCTCAGTAAATTCACCCATCATTCATCCATAACTCCTCTTTTTTCCTCTCAGCCCCTGAAGCTAATCCATCAGTCACACTGGACATTTATAACTTTAAAGCACGCTGCGAAATGAGGTGAAACCTGAGGTTTTGTTTTAAAAGAACTCAGTGAGGGGTGGCGGGGGGAGTTGGGGAGCGTACAGATGAGAGAGGGTGGGCCAGATGTTGATGGGGGTTTACTCTCCACATGGGGGGGTCACTCTACTGTTATTGTTACTTCTGGGTATATTTGACATTTTTCATAATGAAAGATGTTAGTTCCCAAACGAACCACTTCTCCCATCTCTACAGCCATCACACTGGACCAAGCCTCCCCTACCTCTCGCCTGCAGCGGCCTCCTGGCTAGTCCACCTGTTTCTACCCTTTTCTCACTGTACTCTTCCCATAAGACATCTGGAGTGACTTTATGCTAACCCCCCCACCTCACTCACTCATCCAACCATAAGGATGGTCTGGCTCTTCCTCCAACGAGCATGACCACAATCTACCTCAGGGTCTTTGCACTTGCTGATCCCTCCGCCTGGAAAACCCTTTCCCCAAAACTTTACCCAACTCATCATCACTTCATCAAGGTTTCCATGCCCACATCCCATCCTCGGAGAGGCCTTGCCCGCGAGGTCCTCATCCCCTTACTTTGCTTTATCTGTCTTCAGAGCACTTACTGCTGTCTGAAGTAATATTAGTTGCTTTTTAATTTATGTGTCGCTTGTCCCCACCCTGCAGAATGTAAGCTGAATGAGGACAGCAGCTCAGCCTTGCTCCCCGTCCAGCACACGGTGGACATTCGGTGAATATTTGCTGAGCAAATGAAAACAGGCAAGGCCCCACAGTCACAGAAATAATGCTCTATGTCCACCACTCTCGAAATTTTCTGTCTTCCCAGATGCAGCACTGGCCTACGTTCCCCAGCCCCATTGGCAGACAAGGTTGGGGTTACCGGGCTGACAGAATGAGGGTGTAGGTTTAGTCCCCCAAACCTCCCATGTGATCTTTTCCTTTGCTGCAGCCGAATGTCACTCCCAGGGCCAAGTAATGGAAAGATCTGGGGTCCCCATCACCACGGGACAGTTCACATCAGACCGTCACGTCAGCAACAAGTCAGTGCCCGCTACCCACGAGGTTAAGCCACAAGTACAGTCCCACACGTCGCTGTCCCTGTCCTGATGGCAGCCGCTCCCATGGGGAGGGCAGTGCTGGGCAACTGGGAGGGCCAGAAGGCAGGAGGGCGCCCTGTGCTCTGAGTCGCCAGGGCCAGGCCTGACAAGGGGTCCTAATACACGTGAAGCATTTAGTACAGCGCCTGCCTCCCAGGGGCCCGCCAGGTGCTCCCCAGGCGTCAGCTGTTGTGATTTCTTATGGGCAGGGGACGACTGCTGGGCTGGGGGTGGCAGGCAGGAAGCCGGCGGCGGGGTGGGGGCGGGGG
>LNAC01000161.1:554019-570241 GCA_002007465.1 Ailurus styani
CCTGTCCGGGTGCCCCATCTCCAACAGCGCCCGGCACTGGCGCGACAGCTGCGCGATGCTCTCCTCGTAGTTCTCCACGCCCTGCTCCAGCTGCAGGTGCTTCTTGAGCAGCTGCAGGGTGCTCTGTTCGTCCTGGGGGCACACGGCACCCGCGATGAGGCGGCAGCGGCCGGCCCCGGGCTCCGGCGCCCCCAGGCCCCCCCCACCCCCAGCCCGGGCGCACCTTGCCCTTGTCCTCACTCATCATGAGCAGCTCCTGCTCGCCCAGCCACGCCTCCACCTCGGCCACGTCGAAGTAGTACTGCTCCACCTGGAAGGCGGCGTCCAGCACCTGCTGCCGCCGCTCAGCCGCCTCCCGCAGCCCGGCCCAGGCGCCCTGCAGCTGCTCCTGGCCGCGGCGCACGGCCTCCGCCTCGGGGCTGCGCAGGGATGCCAGCGCGCCGGCGCGCTCCAGCACCTCCTCCAGCCGCGGCCCGTGCGCCTGGATCTCCCGCCGCAGGCCCTGGGGGCGCGAGGTGGAGGTGTGGGTGGAGAGGGGCGTGCCGAGGCCCGGGGGAGGGGGAAGACCCGTAGAGCCCGCCGAGGGAAACCGCCGCAGGTCGCCCCCCTGGCTCCAGGCACCGCTTAGGCAGTTTGCTGTTTCAGGTTCACTCACAACCCCGGCCCAGGTGGGAAAACGGACACGGAGAGGAGCGGTTTATCGCCCGGGACCAAGCAGTTAGTAAGGGAGCACAGCACGCAGGCTCCAGACACTGTGCTCTCAACCAAGACGCCTGGAGGTGTAAGACACCCTCTAATGGCGAAACAGGCTGAGAATCAGGCTGCTGGGGGCAGTGGGTGTGTATCTCCCGTACAGTGAGGTGTGCACGTCCTCGGGGGTACAGTTCAACACATGTTTACAAGTGAATACACCGCGTGCCCAGCTCGGAATATGAAACACTTCCATCAGCCCAGAAGGTTCCCTCAATCAGCTTTGCACTTGGCGCACACCTTACTTAGCTTCTCCTGTGCCTCAGTTTCCTCGACTTGCAAATGGAGGTGCTAAGAGGTAAGCCTGAGGGCCTGCCACCTGCCAGACACTATGCTAAGCAAGGGCTTTGCAGGATGTGTCCACTCATCCAGTCCTCACTGCCCCTCTAGTTCTCTGTTTCACTTTACAGATGGGGAAACTGAGGCACGGACAGGTTGAGGGACTTGCCAAGTTCCCATGGCCGGTGGGGGCATGCTTAATGTCCACCCTGCGGGGCTGTTGTACCCTGGAGCACTCAGAGCTGTGCTGGGCACACAGTAGGTGCTCAGTCAATACTAGCTGCTGTTATGCCTCTGCGGGCTCCAAAGCATCCAGCGCTCCTGCGCACGCGCAGTGGACACCACCACCACCTCCACCACCACCACCACCAACAACCACCCCCACCCCGCCACAGCGTTAAGCACGAAGTGCACTTGATCGCTTCCCTCAACCGTGAAAAGGATGGGCCAGTTCTAACTGTCCCCAACACTGTCAACAGTCAAGAGTGTTTTCCGGGGTCCCTGGGTGGCTCATTCAGTTAGGCGTCAACCTTTGGGTCGGTCATGACCTCAGGGACCTGGGATCCAGCCCATGCTCCAGCGCAGAGTCGGCTTCTCCCTCTCCCTCTGCCCCGCCCCGCCGCCTGCTCGCACTCTCGCAAATAAATTAATAAACTCTTAAAAGCACACACACACACACACACACACACACACACACACACACACACAGAGCCAAGCGGGTTTTCATCAATATAAAAAAAACCGAAAGGTAAAAAACCCCCTCCAGCCTCTTAAAGAACTCCATCTAGGGCAGCCCACCTCCCCACCACCCTTCAGGGCCCATTCTCCCAACTCACATTTTTTGGTAAAGGAGAGTAATGAGAATACCTACCTGATAGGGTTATTGTGGGGATTAAAACTTAAAAACCCACATATAACGCCCTATGACCATACCTGGCAGTAAGTCTTTAAACAATGTGTAATTATTATTAGTAGTAGTATTCCTCTTTCATTCATCTTACACCGGGTTTGGTGAATGAGTGGCTTTGCCCAAAAAGTTCCTCTGCTATGTGATTTGAAAACCACTGCTCTAGACTAACTCTCTGCTTGTTTAGATGTGGAACTGAGGCCCAGGAAGGGGAACAGCGATCTAGAAATCTTAGGGGCTCAAGAGCTCCCGCACCATGAATGGAGTGGACAGCATAGGAGTCAAGGCTCTTTCGCTGATCATCTCTGTCCTTTCTCCCTGTGGGTGGTTTGAGTTCTTACTTGTTGTTGCTTTTCCTTTTCCTTGTCCAATAAGCCATTCTCCTTACTGTTTCTCACGGGACCCTGACTTTCCTCTGGGGAACCCCCTTGTCTCCATCTCAGCCCAGGTAATTAAGTGAAGGCTGATACTACCTGCAAGTTCCAAGAGTGGGCCCTGAGTCCAGACCAGGCCAACAGAGCAGTCTAAATCCCTGGTCACCATGATTAGTTCAGGGATGGGCATGGGACTCAAGATGAGCCAAGATAATAAGAGTTATCCCTGGGACTACTGCTGAAATTATTGAGAGAGAGAGAGAGAAATCCCCTTCGGTTCTGCTGTGTGATGTACACTTGAATCTGTTGGAGGTCTTTTATCATCAGGAGAGGAGAGATTTGGCCTGAGAACAAAGCTAACACAGAAACACACACACACACACACACACACACACACACACACACTGGAGTTGCGAGATTCATGATATTACGGAAGTACCTGGATGCAGCTATACCTGCTGTCCACTCTATTCTCAATCACAAGAGGCAAGAAATTTTTGGCTTTAACCACTTTGAGCCGTTTTCTCTCACTTGTCTCCAAATATGCCCTAACCCACATCCTCACCCTGGCTCTGCTCACCTGGTTCTTTTTTATGTACTGCTGGACAGCCTGCAAACCACTGCCTCGCTCCGTCTGCATGGCCAGTGGCAGTCGCTCCTGGACCCATGCCTGGAGAGGATACAAGGATCAAGTCAAGGGGAGAATGCACCCAAGGACCTCTGCGTCCCAATTAAACTGTAACCCACCTGCACAGCATCTAAGACCCTTCCTCACCAAAGAGCCTGGTCACCTCTTCGGCCACCTCTCCTGCTGTGCTGTTTTGTTCTCTGCACTCAAGCCAGCGTCAGGCTTGCTTACCTCTGTCCTTGGCATGGGTAGGTCTTGTGTCCTGCAATTGCCTTCCCTCTCTCTCAGCAGGTTCACGGGGACTCTTCCTTCATGTCTCAACTCAAGACATCCCCTCCTCTAGAAAACCTTCCCTGACTTTGGCCGGTTGCCTCCTCTGGTTTCCCCCAGCCTCCTAAACTCCCTCATAACAGCCCAAACCACCCTGGGTTGTCACTGTCTGGAGATAAGTCTGTTTTCCCCTTTGGATTCTTGAGTCCTTTGTGGGCAGGAATGGGGTCTGTCTTAGTTCCCCTCGTGACCCCAGCATCATCCAAGTATAGAGCTTGGCCCATAAGGATCAAGCGAATGAACAAATCAGTGAGTGAAAGGATGAATGAGTAAATCAGGAAGCGAGTGACTGAATGAGGAAACGAATGAATGAGGGGTGACTGAATAAATGAATAGCAATAAATCAGTGGAGGAAGGAATAAAGATGAGTCAACGAATAACTAAATGGCTTCATTAATAAACCAATGAAAGAATGAAAGTGAGTAAATGCGGAAAAGCGAGTGAATGAATGAATGAATAAGTGAATGAGTGAATGAGTAAGGGAGGGGAAGGACTGAATGGCTGAGTCTAGCAGTGGGTGGGGGAAGGACTCCCAGCCGGTCAGGGGGGGAAGGTCTTCCGGCCAGCTCCGCCCTTGAACTCGCCAAGGTCCCACGGCCCCGCCCCGCTGCCAACCTCCACGCCCCCGCCAGCCCGCTGGCTCTCCCGCTGCAGCCCATCCCACACACCCCCACCCAGACGCGCAACCAACTCCTCAACGTTACCCCCGCCCCGCCCCAGTCCCCGCACGGGTCCTCACCAGCTCGTCGTCGAGGTCGTGCGCCACCTGGTGCAGCTCCTTAGAGGCGAGCAGCAGACGGCGGCGCTCCTGCAAGGGCTCGAGCAGGCGCACCAGGCGCTCGCCCACCGCGTTCTGCCGCTCGCCCACCAGCTCCTTGCTGGCGGGCTCCAGCGGCAGGGCGGCGGTCTGCGCCTGCAACTCTCCCACCTCGCGGTACCACTCCTCCACCTGCGACTCCATCGACTGTAGGGACAGGGGCACAATCAAGGGGCTCCACTCTCTCTCCCAATCCTGCTGTGGCTCCCCAGTGCCTTTATGGTAACAGCAAAACCCCTCCCCAAGTTGCACCACTTCCAACTCGGCCCCTGCCTAGTCCCCTCCAGAAGTGCTAGGCTCTCCCTGAAACTGCCACACACTAAACTACTTCCTGCCTCGGGGCCTTTGCCTTTGTTATTCCCTCTTCGTTGTCAATTAGATTTCAGCTTAAACATTACCTTCAAAAAGCGGCTTACCTGCCTCCCTGGGCTAAAGCAGCCCATTCATTCATTCATTCATTCTCAGAACCACCCTTCAAATTTGATGATATCCCCGTTTTACAGAGGTGGAAACTGAGGCCCAGAGAAGTTAGGTAATTTGTCCAAAGAGCCAACCTTTCCAAATGTCCTAAATATGAAGTTATAGTGATTTAAATGCTAGGTATGCCATAGGGATAGACACAGAGTGCAAAAGCAGACCCAAATACACTGGAGAATTCATACATTCTATAGATGCCATTTCAAATCCCCAAGGAAAAGATGGATTATTCAATGAGTGGTCATGGGCCAACTGGCTAACCGATGTAGCTGGATCCCTTTCTCACTCTTTATGCTGAAAACAATTCCAGATGGATTAAAGAGTTAAATGGAATAAGTAAATCCATAAGGCACAGAAGAAAACCTGGGCAAATGCTTTTATAATCTAGGATGGAGAAAATCTTTCCAAAAAAAAAAAAAAAAAAAAAAAACCATAAAGGAAAAGATTTATAAATTTAGCCACATAAAATACTTTTGCATCAACCAAAACTACTAGATGTAGTTAGAAGACAAATGACAACCTGAAAAAAATATTTAACTTAACTCATATTATTAGAACAAGGAGCAACAAGGAGCTAGTTTCCTTGACAATCAAAGAATTCCCTTTATCCTACTTCCTCTGTCTCCACTTAACACCATTAGCCAATTCTGTCTTTACTTGTGGCTTTTTTATTGGTCTCCTGCTTCTAGAATGGGAGCTTCTTGAGGGCGGGGTGTGTGTCAGTTGACCTTGGTATTCCTGAGCTCCTAGAACAGTGTCTGGCATGTAATAGGTCTTCGGTTGTGATGTGATCAATGCACAAATGAGTGTCACTGGCAAAGAAAAAGACTGCCCCCCATGTGAACAGGCACCTCTCCCAGTGAACAGACAACACACAGAAATAAAAATAAGCAAGTGGAAGAGATGCCTAGTCTCACTAATCAGCAGAAAAATACAAATCAAAACAAGGTGCCCTTTCTTATTCACCAGATTGACAACCATGTAAAAGACAGATAATATCTATTATTGGCAAAGATGTAGAGAGATGGGCAGGCACGCTCAGCTGCTGTCGGCCGGTGGTGGTGTAAATTAGCCGAGCCCTTTTGGAAGGCAATTTGGCAGATCCTATCAAAATGCAAAAAAAATCATATGCTTTGACCCAGCACTTGGACTTCCATTTCTAGGAATATAACTAAAGAAATACTGGCTCATGTGCACAAAGATGTTTGTCCAAGGATCACACCGTAGCAGAATTTATAATGGGAAACAACTGGAAACAAACATGATCTGGGCGCCTGGGTGGCTCAGTGGGTTAAAGCCTCTGCTTTCGGCTCAGGTCATGATCTCAGGCTCCTGGGATCGAGGCCCGCATGGGGCTCCCTGCTCAGCAGGGAGCCTGCTTCCGCCCCCCCTCTCTGCCTGCCTCTCTGCCTCCTTGTGATCTCTCTCCCTCTGTGAAATAACTAAATAAAAAAAAAAAAACATGATGCCCACCAAGAGTGAAATGGTTAAACAAATCCACACCAATACGGAATAATGGCCAAGACTTGCTGTTAGGAGAAGAAAGCAACTTAGAACATACATTTGAATATATTATATTTGTCATGGGTTGCACATGCATAAAAATTCCCTGGAATAAACAAGAAATTAATCACAGATGGTACCTATGGGGAGGGAATGACAACTCAGTGAAAGGGGATAGGGGTGAAGAAGAGACTTGTCACATAGGATTTTTAATAGAGTGTTTGATGTCTGAGCTGAAATTATTAAAAATTTTAAATTAAACATTAAAAGTTAAAATTATTTAAAATCCACACAGATAGTAAGTGTACAAAAAGAGGGCTAGAAGGATGCACCCCAAAGCAGAACTGAGGTTCCTTTTGGGGTGTGGGGACGGAAGGTACGGTTAAGGGGACTTTATGTTTCACTGAAGACTTCTACGTTAGTAAGATCTTTAACCAAAAGAATATATTTATGTATTACTTCTGTGACTCTAAACAGAGCGGGGGGGGGAGCCATAAAAGAAAACATCATTACAATAATGAAATTAAGTGGTCACAGATTAGAGCAAATGACCGCGACTCAATAGTCAAAAACCCAAGAACCTAGTAAAGACTATTGTTCCAAGGTTCCGTAGTACAGAACTGTTGGTTTTGCCTTCCCCACAGCACCTCTAATGCCCCTCTCACACTTGCCACCCGAAGTGACTAAAAAGACGTAGAGCTCCGAGGGTGGCCACGTAAGCCAAACTAGCCAATCAGAACACTGAAATCACCCTGGTCGTGGGGATTGGGAAAGAGATGGCATGTGACCTAAGATCAGCCAATGAAAGCCCTTCCCACTTTTTAAACTTTTTTTTTTTTAAAGTAGGCATCACACCCACTGTGGACCCCAGTCTGGGGTATGAACTCACCACCTGAGCTCAAGACCTGAACTGAGATCAAGGGTTGTACATTTAAGCCACTGAGCCACCCAGGCACCTAAATGCTTCCTTCCCACTTTTGCAAGAAAAGTGTGTAAGCTCAGGAGGATACTCTCTTTCCCATGGGGTTACTCACCTGGTAGAACATAGGCCTGGGGTGGGGTGGAGGGGCAACTTGCCACCAACTTGCCAACTTGCTCCCGACAACGAGGCCAACAGAGAGGAAAACAAGGCCCAGAAACGGAAACAGATTGCTAGGACATAATTTGAGGAACTGATCCAGCCATGCCTGAAGCCGCCTACTCCTTGGATTATTCAGAAACGTGAGCCAAGAACCTCCCCACTGGCCTAAGTCAATGTGGGCTGAAGTCTTATGAACTGCACCAAAGAGTTCCATCTGACACAGTTCAGAATCTGTAGGAGTCATGAAAATGGATCAAAACCAAACGTTGTAACAAGCCAAAAGCACATAAAAGGAAATTTCAAAAGGCACAATTACAAGCTGCAGAAATCAAAGAAAAATAAAATAGTTGCTCCAAAACCTTTTTCACTAGGAAAATCAGTGTAGCAGTGCGTAGAAAATCAAAATGCATTCAAATCCTGGAAACTCTTAAACATAATCTGAAATGCTAATAAGTTCCAGTTCTCTGCTAGATGAAAACCTCTCCCTAATCTGCCCACCAAGAGGCTGTATGCCCCGAGATGGAATAATTTCAGGACTAACACTTTTCTACTTCTGCAAGAATGCCATATTTTGAATGCCCATTTAATGTGGATCCTTCCTTGCAAACACAAGCAAAGGAAACAGAAGGACAGTGGTCATTAAATGTACAAAAAGATGTCTAGCCTCCTCCAACATTAAGGCAAATGCAAATTAAAATAACTGTAAGACGGGGGCGCCTGGGTGGCTCAGTCGGTTAAGCGTCTGCCTTTGGCTCAGGTCATGATCCCAGGGTCCTGGGATCTGGTCCCGCATCAGGCTCCTTGCTCGGCAGAGAGTCTGCTTCTCCCTCTCCCTCTGCCCCTCCCTGCCCCCTACTTTCAAATAAATCTCTCTCTTTCAAATAAAATCTTAAAAAAATAAAATAACTATAAAACAGTATCTTTCACTTCTCAAATTAGCAGAGGTGAGAAAGCTTGATAATGCCTAATGACAGGCGCCACTCGGGGAGAGGAGCGCTATCACGTGCAGGGGCGTCCATGGCTTTTTCATGGGGACACTCGACAATACCTCTCAAAAAGTTTAATGTGTACACCTTTTGGCCCAGAAATTTTACTTGGAGGGCTCTTTCTCTTCTTCTTTTTTTTTTTTTTTGTCTTTTTAGATTTTGTTTATCTATTTGAGAGAGAGAGAGAACACAAGCAGGGAGGAGGGGCAGAGGGAGAGGGAGCAGACCCCCCTGCTGAGCAGGGACCCCCGAGGTAGGCTCGATCCCAGGACCTTGGGATCATGACCAGAGCTGAAGGCAGACGCTTACCCGAGTCAGCCACCCAGGTGCCCCTAGAAGGCTCTTTTCTACAGAAATATTTGCACGTAGGTTCAAATGCATATGGACAGGGATGTCTACTGCAGTGGCATTTATACTAGCAGAAGATTAGAAACATCCCAGAGGTCTCTAACAGAGGGCCGGTTAGAGAGAGACTGTTGAGTCACCCCATGGAATACCATGCAACCAGGAGATCCATACATACTTGGACAAGAAAGGACACCTGGGGTGCTCTGTCCAGTGCAAAGGGCAAGCTTCAGCATGGTCTGTCCCTATGTAACACGTATTTGTGCATATGCATGGAAGATTTCCAGGACATAGAAGAAACTGTGACAAGAGTGACACCCCCATGGGGGCACCTGGGTGGCTCAGTCTGTTGACTCTCTGCCTTCAACTCACGTCATGATCTCAGGGTCCTGGGACCAAGCCCCGCATTGGGCTCCCTGCTCAGTGGCGAATCTGCTTCTCCCTCTCCCTCTGCCCCTGCTCATGCTCTCTCTCAATAAATAAATAAAAATCTTTAAAAAAAAGAATGACACCCTGGGAAGTGGGACCACGTATGTGTGTGTAGAGGGGGACGAAAGCCTTTTTACTTTTCATATTATATTTCTTACCATAACAACAATACTAGGCAACACATCCTGATGTCTGCCCCAAGCCCGCCACTGCTCTAAGCACTGGACCAAAAAAATAAAAAGTTAAATTATTTAATTTATAATTAAATAAATTTAATTAAATTAATTTAAATTAATTGTAAGTTATTGTTAATTTACATAATCCTCATAGCATAAGGGCCTGGGGGAAGACAAAGATGTTTGTTTCAAATATTTTTTTTTATTATTTATTTGACAGAGAGAGAGAGAGAGAGAGAGATCACAAGTAGGCAGAGAGGCAGGCAGATAGAGGAGGAAGCAGGCTGCCCACTAAGCAGGGAGCCCGATGTGGGACTTGATCCCAGGACCCTGAGATCATGACCTGAGCCGGCAGCAGAGGCTTTAATCCACTGAGCCACCCAGGCACCCGGGATGTTTGTTTCATTCACAGTTGGATCCCAGCGCCTAGCCCTGTGCCTGGCACAGAGTAGGTCTCTGTAAATGTGCGCTAAGTGTGTTTGCTGGATGGATCACCAGGCTGGTGTGCTGGGCCATGTTACAAATCAAGAATTTTAAAGAATTAAACTAGCTTTACACACATCAAAACCAGAGGTGCCACGGAGTACTGATACATTCTACCGCAAGGATAACTCTTGAAAACGTTGCTCAGTGAAAGAAGTCAGACACCGAGGACCACATATTGTATGATTCCATTTATATACAATGTCCAAAATTGGCAACTCTATAGAGTCAAAGAGAAGATGCCTAGAGGGAGTAAATTGGTAGAGGGAGCTAATGAGCATGGCATTTTTGGGGGGTGGGGTGATTGGCAAATACATGAAAACCACTGACTTGTACACATTAAAAGTGTGCACTTTATGGTTTGGAACTAAATCTTAATTTTACAAAAAGACATTAAATGCAAAAAAAAAAATCAAAAGCAGAAGAGCCTACTTGAGAAAAAGCCTCCGTCGCTAGCCACAGGGTAGGTAGGAACACAGAAGCTCTGACCCCCAGATCATTCTCATCCCTACCTGGATCCACCTTGCTGCCTTCCCATTTTCCAGTTGGGGAAACTGAGACTCAGAGGAGCAGTCCCTGTTCCCGAGTAAAGACTGCAAGAGCTGGAATTTGAGCCAGGAGCCGTGTAACCACAAAATCTTAGCGGCTCTCAGTCACTCGGCTTCTCTAGAACGGAGGCTCAGAAAGGAGGGGTCACTTGCCCCGGGTCACGCAGTAGTAGAATGGGGTTTCAAACCCTGTCCGTGCTGCTCCTGTACTCCGACTCTCCCCCTCAGCCGCGCTGAGCTCAGGAAGACATATGACACAAAGAATGGGGGGGGGGGGTTTCCTTGGCCAGAGAAAGAGCCTTGCTTGCGGGGGGAGGCGCAGGGGTGGAGTGGGTGGTAAGAAGTCCCCAGGGACACAGCCTAGCAGCTGCAAAGCCTCCAGTGCATTTTCCCCTGGCCGGTCCCCCTCCGATGGCAGAAGACCAGCCTCCCCCACCCTCCCCAGGCAGGAGCCCGTGGCTGAGCCAGACCAGCTGGTCAGGCCCCTGAGGACTGGCAAGCGGGGGACTGGAACGCCGCCATCTGGTCCCTGGGCCAGGGAGTCCAGTTGGGCAGGAGGCTCTGACAGAGGACTCGGGGTCATGTGGCCTTCCACCTCAGGTGGGCTCCCAGGAAGCCTGCTGCAGTGGCTGGGGCAGGGGACACAGGGGAGGACGCAGGAGGACACAGGGATCAAGGGACAGAGGCAGAGATGGAGAACAGAAAAAGAGAAGAGAGTGAGAAAATAAGAGAAATAGAGACACCGACACGGGAGATGGCAACTTGCAGTTTCCACACAGAGGATCTCGGGGAGCAGGACAGAGAGACAGGCACAGAGAGAGGCCAAGGGGGCAGACTGCTCACACATCCACACCCCCTCTGCCTGAACCAGCCTGCTCCAGCCCGGCCTGGCCCCAGGGCCGGAGGGGTGCGGCAGCCAGGAAATTTGCCGGCTGGATGGCAGCCGCACGCCCTCCTGCCTGTGCCCAGCGTCTGAGTGCTCGGGCGGCCCCGGGGGACAGCGGGGGCCTTTGGCAGCCCCTCCCCTCCCCAGCGGCAGCTCCTGAGGCCCAGCTGGGCTCCATCTGGGGGCCGAGGCCTACTGAGTCACTCCCCGCCGCCTCGGGCTCCCTCTGCTGGGGAAAGTCTTGTGCTGGGGCCTGCCCCTGCCTCCCATCTCCGTGTGAACCCCAGCCAGACCCTTGTCTCCTCTGGGCCTCGGCCTCTCCCTGAAACAAAGCTTGAACAGTACTTCCTTCCATGGGGAGGGGAGAACAGAAGGCCCCATATCCTCCCTCCAAAACCTAAACGGCCAGAGGAAAGACAGGGATGTTCAAGCTCACTGGTCACTGGAAAAAATACAAATGCAAACACCCATGCATCAGACTGGGAAAAATCTAAAATGTCTGACAATACCAGGTGCTGGCGAGTATGGGCAGAAACAGGAACTCTCAGAGGCTGCTGGGGAGAAAGCATTAATTGGCAGCAAGCTTCGGGCAAGCTATTTGGCAAGATCACGTGAACTGAAGACCATCCTAACTTTTGGCTCTATGTTAACATTTCATATATCACCCCCAAAATACATTTTTTTAAAGATTTATATTTACTTATTTATTTGACAGAGAGAGAGACAGAGATATAGCGAGAGAGGAAACACAAGCAGGGGGAGTGGGAGAGGGAGAAGCAGACTCCCTGCTGAGCAGGGAGCCCAATGCCCTGATCCCAGGACCCTGGGATCATGACCTGAGCCGAAGCCATATGCTTAACCGACGGAGCCACCCAGGCGCCCCACAGATCCCCATTTCTTGAGAGTTCACCACATCCCCAACATCTTTCCAAGGGGTCCGCAAGGTTACAACTATTTTATAAAAATACCAAGGTGCTACCTGCCTTTATTCTCATTCTCTCCCAAGGGTATAGTGTGGTTTTGCAGGGACCATATGACCTATGCTTTTGCCACACAAAACAGAACGAGTACAGAAGCAAAGGTGAGAATCTTCTAGTAAGCCAGACATGGAAGAGTTGTAGCACTAGAAACAGTGCCAATCTCTCTTTTTTTTTGGCTTGGAAAAGAGTTATTCTTCATAAAAGAATGCTTGGGGTTAATATTAAAAAATGGATTTATTATCGGTGTTTTTATGTGAATCGTTTATTTTTTTTTAGTGCAGTAAATATTGACAGGTAAAATGCTTCCAAACCAAACCTCTTTGGGGATCACCATGATTTATTCTAAGAGTGGACAGGTGTCCTGGAGACCAAGGCATGTGGGGGCTGCTGCTGTGTATAAAGCAGTGACATCACTGGCATCAGATTCAGATCTGTGTGGTCTCTTTGCTCCTTTGCCTGTCCCCCAACCAGCCCCATGAAGGCTGTGGGCTTGGGTCACTTTTGCCACTGCTGCACTCCAGCACCGAGAAAAGCACCTGGCATACAGTCGGTGCTCAGTAAACATTTGCCACATAAATGAATTTCTAATTAGCATCTTTAGGCTTTGATTATTAGCTATCTTTCTCTTTTTTTCTTTACTCCCAGACCCTGTGCGGAGCCCTGTAGCAGCATGACTCTGCAGGGGGCATATCCAAAGAAGAGTCAAGGATCCTGGATTCGAATCCAGGCGCTTCACTTGTTCCCCTGGGCCAGTAAGTTTGCCTCCTGGAGGCTCCATTTCCTGTCATGGTCAGGCATCGTTCCTGGCACATGAAGGCAGGAGCTGTTACATCTCGAGAGGGGAAAAGCAACGCCTGCTTTCACACAACCAAATACTGACCACTAGGAGCTGAGATAATGCAGAACCTGAGTCTGTCCCCCGAGCCCTCCCCTCGTCCTAAGGGAGCCGCCGGCTAGCTGTGTGTCCTTGGCCCAGGTGCTTCACCTTCTGTGCCTCGCTTTCCCCATTGGTAAAATGGGGGATAGTCAAGGACCAATCTCTTAGGGTTGCTGGAAGCAGTGAGTTACCATTAAGTGGATTCCCTCATTACCCCCTTTCTGCTCTTCCAGCCCTTCTAACACATCTGAAATAAATCGCTGTATGAAATCCCCTCTGTGTGGAATACCTTGAGTGGAGTCTGACCCTGACTCAGACCCCACGGTGGCATGCAGAGGCCCTGTCTGGGTCGGCCAGGCCATACCTGAAGCTTCTTGAGCTGGCTGTTGACGGTGGCCAGGTCCCCGCCAGGGTCCACGTCTTGCAGCTGGCTTTCCATGTGAAGGAGTTTCTTGTCCAGCTCGGCGAAGCTCTGCACCAGCTGGTCGGCCTTGCTGGCCTCAAAGAGCTGCCTCGCCTTGGCCTGGGTGGTGCTCTCCAGCTCAGCCCAGCACTGCCGGATCTCCCCCAGCTTTTTCCGCACCGAGGCCGCCAGCTCTGGCTTCTCCTGCATCAGTTGCTGGCCCTCCTGCCCCAGACAGGTGGGGGACAGGAATGGAGTGGGAGGGGGGCAGGTGGTGGGGAGGGACAACGAAGTATGGGGGCAATGGGACACAGGGAGAGACATGGAGACAGAGACAGGCCCAGAGATGGAAGGAACCAATGCACAGGAAGAAAGATGAGGCAAGAGGTGGACAGACATAGGGTGACGTACACCGGGACATGGCCATCAAGTCAGAAACATGGGAAGGGGACCAAAGAAAGACAGACGAGAGAGAGAGAGAAAGAGGTGGGAGGGCGGGGAGAGGGAGAAGAGAAGAGAAGAGATAGAGGGAGAGCAAAAGAAGCAGAAAGAATGAGCTTCCATTAAACTCAAAGAGTGACTTTGCCCCCCCCACCATTTATGGGGTATCAATAGGTTTAAGACTGACCCGGGTGTCCCCTTTTTGTCAGGAGAGTGGGGATACTGAGGTCTGTAGATCTGGACTTCAACAAGGGTAGGGATCAGTTTTGGGGGTTGAGACTAGGTTCCTCCGAGACTGAAGTCAAGCTCCTTGGTGGCCTAGAGCTACACATGGTACAGTACATACTAAAAATAACAATACCATAGCAATTACGCTCCTAGGTGCCTGGCTTTATATGCATGCGTTAAGAGACCAGGGAAGTAGAAATGTTCATTGTTTCCTTATTTAATTTTCCTTTTTAAAAGTTTTATTTATTTAAGTAATCTCTACATCCAAATAGGGCTTGAACTCATGACCCTGAGATCAAGAGTCAAATGCTCTTCCGACTGAGCCAGGCAGGCACCCCTATTTCCTTAATTTTAAAGCAGAGAAAACTGCGACTCAAAGAGGTTAGCACAACTCGCCAAGGCTGGTAAGAGGCANTAAATAAAATAAAATAAAAGTTTCATTTATTTAAGTAATCTCTACATCCAAATAGGGCTTGAACTCATGACCCTGAGATCAAGAGTCAAATGCTCTTCCGACTGAGCCAGGCAGGCACCCCTATTTCCTTAATTTTAAAGCAGAGAAAACTGCGACTCAAAGAGGTTAGCACAACTCGCCAAGGCTGGTAAGAGGCATAGACACAATTAGAACCCGGGGTTGGACTAATTCAAAGTTCACGTTAACCCTGGGTCTCCCAGGATGCTCCAGCCTGTCTACTTGACCTTCCAGCCTAGATGCTCCAAGTGGAGTGGGGGAGGTTGGAGGAAGGGTAAAATATTCAACACCCAGGCGGGTATGAGCGCCATGCAGAAGAGATGTGAGCCATTTTACAGATGGCGAAACCGAAGCTCAAATAGGTTACAAGAATCGCTCACGGCCCCACTGCGAGGAACAGATATGGAAATGATCTGTAAAGGGTTCAGAGGGGTGGGAAGGGCAGGGCAGGAGTGGCGGCTTCAGGAACTGAGAGGTGGGTGCCCTGGAGGTCTCCGGCACCTGGCACAGGCAGAGGGACCCTCTACATCCTCACCCTCTCGATCTTCTCCAGCCACTCTTTATTCTGAGCCAGCTCGGCCATGAAAGCCTGGTGCCGGAGCCATCTCTTATGCAGCTTGTGGCCGTCTTCCCGCGTGCCATCCCGCGCCATTAGCATTTTCTCATGGATCCAGCCATCCAGCTGTGCAGGACAGGGGGAGGAGTGCAGGTGATTCCCCCAGCCTAGCACAGTACCCCGATCCCTTCCAGAACATCCCAGATTCAAAGCCTAGGCTGCTAGATTTAGGGTAGGTTGGGAGAAAGGGATAGAAAAAGCTTTGTAAGTAAGGTCTTTGCTGGGGGCTGGGGAGAGGAACTCAACTTTCTCCTAGGGGGTGGAGTATGGATGGGCATCCCCCAGGAGGCCCAATCTCTTAGTTGCCCCATCACAGCTGCCCTTCTCAACTCCTCATAAGCCCCCAAAGACACAGCTCCTGGGCCAGTCAGCCCAGGGACAAATCAACCCTCCAAAACTAATGTAGCCTCCTCCAGCTAACTTAGCTAATGTCCAGTTTAGCCCCAGCTTCCCACACCATCTTCCCAATAGCAACACTTTGACCCTTCCATTCAGTCCTAGCCACCTCCAATAAGGACCAATTCAAGATTCTCAAACCATTCCCAAGGGTACCAAGTGAAGCCTGTATCTAGCACTAGCCTCCCAATACGGCCTGTTGAACCCCTAATCGACTTCCCAACTAGAGCCAAGTCTAGTTCCCTCCAAAGCAGCCCTCCAATCTGGGGTAAACCCATCCCCCACAACCCAGATCCAGCTTCCCTAATGAGCCTGCAGGATTTCCCATATTCAGCTCTGGGACTCCAAGACTGCAGTCCCCCAAACCATGACTAGTTCTAGCCCCCAGCCAAAGCCAACCTCTCATACGTAAGCAACAGGGCTGCCTTCTGGCTCCCCAAATGAGCCTACCCCCAAAATCTAGCCCCAGACTCCTCAATAGGGTCAGAGAGAACCTTCCTACGCAAGCCCCCCATCCCAAACTAAAGCCAGTTCTATTCCCCTCCCACCAGCAAGACCAGTCATCCAAAATGCAAGCACAGAATAGCGCCCCCCATTGTCCTGAGCAGAACCAATCACAAGGCTGCCTTCTGAGCCCCCCACCCCCCCAGTAAGACTTGTCCCCCAAGAGGGAATCTCCCCACCCACTCATGACCAAACCTGGCACCTGGGACATTTTGCTCCTCCCCCTTTTGCTCCTCCCCCCTCCCCAGTCACAAGATCCTCTTCTTCCCTCCTGCAAAAAAAAAAAAAAAAAAAAAAAAAAAAAAA
>LNAC01000161.1:571492-584197 GCA_002007465.1 Ailurus styani
GGGGGCAGGGACCTGGGCTACCTCGGCTTTGTGAAGTATGGGGTGGGGGTGGGGTGGACTCCTAAACCATCTCTAATGAGAAGGGACTCAGATTCCTGGCTGTCTCAGGAATATAGATAGCGGATATGGGAGGGGACCTGGAACATCTCGTAAGATGTTCTGCCAGATGGACTTATTAAATGAACTGCCAGAATAATCTCTATTGGGAAGGAGGGAGACAGGGTGTTCCTAGGCCCATCTCTAGTGGGCTTGAGTTATGTGGAGGTGGGAGGTATGGAGGTCCTTACCCATTTCATATGTGGAAGGAGCCATCTCCCGTGGTGGGTCACCATAGAGGGTGTCAAACCATCTTTAATAGAATTGGGGCCTGTTCCCAAACCGTCTTTGTTTGGGGAAACTTACGCACTGGATCATTATGGAGTGGGGTGGTGATGATCCTGGGTAGACGGATGAGGCTGGGATCATCTCTGGGGGTTAGGAAAATATTCCCTGGGCCATCTCTAATGGGACAAAATTTTATGTGGTCCAGAACAGTTTCTATGGAATGCAGGGGAGGGAGGGGGAGGTAGCATGCCTCCTGAACCGTCTCTAATGGGGAAGGGATCCTGAACCATCCCTGATTTGGGGCGATCCTTACAGATGTGTAGATCATCTCTAAAGGGGCAGAGTTTGCTTCCTAGACACTTTTAAAGGGGTGAAATCTTGTTTCTGGATAGTCTCTGACCGAAGTTGTGCTCTAGGCAGCTGGTCTACCCACGCCTGCCCCCTGCCCCTGCCCCTGCCCATCTCCCACCACTCTCCCCAGCAAGGCGCTTCTCACAAATCTCCTGAGAGAAGGGTGAGATCACCGTGCGTCCCCGCGGGACCCGTCGGCGCGAACGCGCGGTTGCCAGGGGCGCCCAGGGCCCCTCCCATCACCCCCCCCTCGACAGGAGGCGGGGGCTGCGGAGCTTGCGCACTGAGGCTGGAACCCGCGCGCCTCCTGGCGGCTCCGAGTGAACATCGCTCCACGACCCACTTAGACGGGGCGTCCCCGCCCCCCTGGCGCCTCAGCCCTGGAGCACTTCCCTCCCTAGGAAAGAAGTCCCGGTGCCCGGCACAGCTGGAGTTCCTACCTCGTGGCAGTCTCGGAGGAAGTGCTGCAGCCCAAGTTGGTCGTGTAGCTTCTGCATCCATTGCTGGGCCCGTAGTTGGTTTTCTTGGCTCCTGGGGATGGGAAGATAGGGGCTGGGACAAGCGTGGGGGGGGGGGCACTGGCAGGAGGGCTGTGCGGGCATCGGGCTTGGCAGGACTAGGAACCCGGGGCATATGTAACAGTGAGGAAAAGGAGAAGGTAAGGTGGGGATGGGGGGAGAGGGAAAGATACATCACTGAGGGCAGAGCCAGGGATGAGCTGGAGAGGGGCAGAGGGAGAGAGCAAGAGAGAGAGAGAGAATGGGAGAGACAGACAGAGACCTGGAAAGAAACACAGACACTTAGAAAGAGTGACAGAGAGACAGAAGCCCAGAGAGATAAGAGATTTGCAGAGTATCGATACCAAGAGACAGTAACTTAGAGATTAAGAGACACCTAGAGAGAAAGAGAGAACAGAAGGGGGAGACAGACTCAGAGAGAGAGGGAGCGAGAGAGAGATAAACACGCAGACACAAGACCAGAGACAGGGAGAAACAGACCTCAAGAGGAACTGATTGACAGAGACCCACAGACAGACAAAGAGAAGGAAACCCAGGGAGAGAAGAAATAAGGAAAGACAAGTGAAGAAATGCAGCAGGGTAGTGCCAGACAGACAGAGAGATCAAGAGCAGCAGACAAGGAGAGAGAGAAGGAGGCAGAGGGAGGGAAAGTGATAGAGTCGGGGCAGGGACAATGGGGAGAGGGAAAGGCAGAGAGGTGGCAAGATGATACCAGTAAAACACAGCTAGCCATATGGGAGGGCACAGCAGAGCTGGAGAAAGGGAAGAGAGTGGGGCACGGGCAAAGGGGGTGGGCAGGTGCACTGGCAAGCAGGGCCAGACCTTTGGCCTGAGTGAATGGGCTCAGCTGGACCCAAGCCCCGCCACCCCGGAGCCAGCAAGGGACCGCAGCCCCAGGCAGCCTGGCCTCCTGCCCACAGTACAAAGTGCCCAAGAGTCCTGGTGGAGGGTGGCTGGGGACATCCCATTTTTCTTTGCCTTGAACAAGCCACTCCCACCTCAGGGTCTTGGCACTGGCTGCTCCCTCAGCCAGGAATGCTTTTCCCACCCCACCTCCAATATCTACTTAAATACCACCTTCTTAGTGAGGCCCCTCCTGATTGCTCTCCAACACTTTCTGGCTTTCTTTTCTTTTTTTTTTTTTTTTTTTCAATTTTTTTTTTTTAAATTTTTTTTTTTTTTTNAAGGAGGCAGAGAGGCAGGCAGAGAGAGAGAGAGGGGGAAGCAGGCTCCCCGCTGAGCAGGGAGCCCGATGCGGGCCTCGATCCCAGGACCCTGAGATCATGACCTGAGCCGAAAGCAGAGGCTTTAACCCACTGAGCCACCCAGGCGCCCCTGGCTTTCTTTTCTTCTTTAATTTTCTCCCTCGCACTTAGCACTGTCTAACTTGCTATATGTTACTTATTTATCTTGTCTGTCTCCCCCAGGAGGGGATGTCTTTCCAAGAGGGCAGGAATCTCTGTCTGTTTTGGTCACAGATGTATCCCCAATGCCTAGATAAAAAGCCTTACACACATCAGGTGCTTAGTATACATTTCTTGAATGAATGAATGAATGAATGAATGAATGAATGAATGAATGAATGAATGAGGCAGAGAGAGAGATGACAGAAGCAAAGGTAAAGTGTCTGGAGAGACAGAGAAAAGAGCAGAAGAGAGCAGAGAGTCAGAGAGAGGCAAATGGAGGGAAAGAAAAACAGGGAGAGACACAGAAGGAAATGGAGACACAGATATACCGATAAATGGAGGCAAAGAAGGAGAGAGGTCACTGAACACCAGGGGCGCAGCTGGAAGGAAGAACAGGACAAGCCAGAGACAAACAAGCAAAATACCAATTCCCTTCTGCCCAGACACAGCTCAGGAGCCAGGAAATAGGAAATGCCTCTGAAACTGAACTGACATAATCCCTCCAGGTCTTTACCAGCCAACTTGTAAGCATCCGTCCTAGGAATGAGGAAAATCCCTCTTTTCCTGGAGGGTGGAGGGCAAAAAAACAACAGTGGTCACATCCTTCATATCCGGGCTGGGTCACTTCCTGGCTGTGACCTTGGGTAAGTCAGTTCCCCCAACTGAGCCTCTACAGTGCAATGCAGAGCACTTCACACACAGGAAAGGGCCAGGTTCCAGGTGAGGTGAGACACAGGGAAGGACTAAGTGACTTGCCCTCAGTCTCCCGGGTTGAAGCATAGAGCTGGGACTAGGGTCTGAGCCCCCAGCAAATGGAAACCTGTCTCTAGACAAACAAACTGTGGCCTGGGGTGAAGGGGCAGGGATTGGAACTGTCTCAGTTTCTGCTCTGTTTCCAGCCTCACCCAGCACAAGCCTAGGGCAGATGCCCCCTCTGGGCTCCCGCAACCCCCTGTATTTCTTCCATCCCAGTCCTGACCATTCTGGGCCGTCTTTGTCAGACAGCATGTGAGCTCTGTGAGGGTGGGAATCCTGTGCTGTCCTGGTCACTGCTACATGCCCCCCACAGGGCCTGGAATAGGGCATGGACTCAGTACCTGTTTAATTAGCTGAATAAATAAATGATAGAACGAAAGGAGCAATTAATGACAGAAAAGGGAGGAGGGAAGATGAATCACAGAATGAGCAGTACCCCAGGCTTCACCTCTTCATTCTGCAGAACCTGGCATACAGCAGGTACTCAAGAAATGTGGGGTAGGGTGTCTGGGTGGCTTAGCCTTCGGCTCAGGTCATGATCCTGGGATCCTGGGATTGAGCCCTGCACTGTGCTCCCTGCTCAGCGGGGAGTCTGCTTCTCCCTCTGCCCCTCCCCCTGCTCATGCTCTTTCTCTCACTCTCTCTCAAATAAATAAATAAAATCTTTAAAAAAGAAAAAAGAAATGTGGGGTAATGGAAGGGCAGGTCTAGGCCTGGCACTGGGAGCCCTAGCTTATGAGTTTACACCCTCAGGACCAGAATCCCCATGAAGTTCCCCTTAGAAAATTCCAGTTGTCCCAGATGAATTGAAGGGGAAAGGACACCTGAGCCCCAGACAGAGGAAGGGCTGGGGTCTCCGGGCTGTGGATGGTGGTGGAATGACCAGGCATGTTTTCCATCAGGATGGAAGGACAGAAAGAGGGGCGCTGGTCCCTCCTTGACTCACCCCAAGAGGCAGAAACAGTGATGATGATAGAAATCAGCCTGGAAGAGGCCTTATGAAAGACTCTACTTGAGGGCTGGGATTTTTTTTGGTGGGGGGAGCGGTAGTGAGTACTGTTTTGTTCAGAGCCTAGAAGAGTGCCTGGCACACAGTGGCTACTCAGTAAATGTCTTTGCCTAATTAGCGCAAGGACAGACAAGAGACAGGGCAGTGGTGAGACAGATGGTGGCTGATAACATGCAAGGGAGGCATGAAAGTGACACAGGAACACACACACTCTGCGTGCTTCCGAGGGAACCCGGCCTCCGGGCCCCGTATCCAAAAACCCAGTGCGGCAGGGCGCAGCATCCCATCTGGAAAGCTAGAACAGAACCTGTGTCTGGCCTTTAGCTGCTGGATCTGGCGACCAGCAGAGCAGGGAGCAGGGCATCTAGGAAAAGAAGGTCACATTTTCACCCCCCCCATCCAGCTACCCCAGGCTGAGGGCCAGCTTGGCAGAGAAACTTCCCTGTATATCCCAAAAGGGCTTTGTCAGTCACCTTTTCACAAAACATCAGGTTACACCAAATCTACGCCAGTATGGAATTAGAGAAACCAGAGAGCCAGCAGAGAAGTAGAAATCGGGATGGAAATCGGGCAAGGAGCCCCGACCGCTCCAGCTCCATCCCTCCCCTGTGAACCACCCCCCCCCGCCCCCGCCCGGGGGATGGGGTCAGAGGGACCTACTTCTCTAGCAGCCGGGTCACAGCCTCCTGGGCCTGCTCCCCGTAGGCATTGCCTTGTCTCAGGAGGCCCTCAGCCGCCTGCACAGCCACCTGCATCTTTTGCTGGTTCAGCTCCATCGTGGTGAGAAAATCCCGGTGTCTCTTCAGCGCCTCCTCCACTGTCTCCACCGTGCCGGGGAGCTCTGGACCCGACAGTGCCATCTCCTGGGGAGGTGGGAGAGGGAGGGGTGGTGCTCAGGTCAGCCCTGCTCCGTTCCAGGACCTGGGAGATGCTGCCAGCCTGTCTTGCCACCTCCCTCTGTCCTCCCCCTTGCTCACCGTGCTCTAGCATCGAACCTGCCACGCAGGAACCCACCCCTGGGCCTTTGCCCATGCTAGGCCCTCTGCCTGGCAGTCCCTCCCTCCAGATATCCCCCCTGCTTCGCTCCTTCACTTTCTTCCGGTCTCTGACCATCTGCCAAAAAACACCACCCTCCACCCCAGCTAGACCCCTTCATCCTGCTTTATTATTTTTCATAGCGTATACCTGACATATTTTTTGTATGCATTTACTTGTTTATCATCTTCTCCCCCCTAAACACACACACACACACACACACACACACACACGAAGGCCGGTTGCATGAAGGTGGGATTTTGTGTTTTGTTTCCTAAGACTAGTGCCTGGCGCAGAGGAGGCATTCGGTAAATATTTAGTTAATCCATAAAGCCTGAACTGGGTGCTGGGTCACCTCAAAGAAGTCCTTTCCCTCTCTGCGGTTAGTTTTCTAACTGGTAAAACAGGGAGTCAGAAAGGTTCCCTTAAGGCCCCCTCTGCTCCCATATTCAGTAGCCTCAGAATTCCAGGGGCTCCCTGTCTGTCTCCCCAGATAATCCTCAAACTGGGCGAGCTTTCTCTAACATAACCAGCACAGGTGGTCAGCTTTTTAAAAATGATCTCTAAAGCTTGCAGCCTACTCTCAGACAACCTGAGAACACGATGTTCTACCTTGTCCAAATCCTCAAACTTGTTTCCCATCCCAGAATGACCTCCAAATGGAGCACCTGTTCCCAGAAACCCACGGCACTTCGCTTGATTTCTCAGTTCCCCTCTCCAGAGGGCATGCAAATTGCCATTCCCCAAGTTAAGATTATCTGCTCATTTGGGCAGCCACAACCACATAATCCACAATCCGTTGCTGATTCGGATAACCTCTCAGCCTGAATTACCTATTTCCATAATCTTTATCCTCCATCGTCCACCCCAAGATCTTTGAATTCCTTTAACCATCACCAATCAACCTGGCGATCTTATTTCCTTCCAGACAATTCACAAACCCGGGGAAGTCACTTCAATGTGTATCCAAGTGCTTTACTCACTTGGGATAGTCCACAAACTGTCAGCCGCCTGGGATAACACACCAGTCTGCCCATCATAATCCTCAAATCCTGTTAGGCACAGGCCCGCACGTGTTCACACCGGCTGATCCACAAACCAGCGATCCGTCCTCGATACCCTCCCCAACGCCCGCGGACCTCGGATGAGCCACGAACCCGGCGGCCCCTGCAAACACTCCTCCCTACATTTCCCTGTCGCCGCGAGCCCCCGCGGCCCCAAACCCCCACCGCGTGAACCCCCGAAGCGGCCACCTGGTTGCGGAGCACCGCGAGAGCCTGGCGCAGGTCGCGCAGAAAGAGCTGGTAGACGTGTGCCTGCACCAGGGCCTCCCTGCGCGCCTCCCACAAGCCGAGCAGCTTGTGCCAACCAAGTTCAAGGTGCGGCAGCCACTCGTCGAGCGCCAGTCCCGGGCCCAGCTCGCCGCCGTCGGCCGCCAGCAGCGCCTCGCTGGCTGCCACGATGCAAGCGTAGTCCTCCTCGCGTTGGTCCACCTCCTCCTTGAGCGCGGCGTGGCGAGCCAGCAGCGCGTCCGCCTCTTCCAGGCTGCTGGGCAGGGGCCCCTCCACGCCGCCCGCCGCCTCCTGGGCGCGCACCAGCCAGTCCAAGAAAGCGTCCAGGTCGTGCAGGAAGCGCTGCAGGCGCCCGGCCGCGGCCACCGCCTCGCCGCAGGCCTGAGCCGCGCTGGCCAGCGCGCCCCACTCGGCGCCCAGCTCTTCCGCACCCTGGTGCAGCCGCGCCGCCTGGGCCGGGAAGCGCACCGCCAGCAGCGCGGCCTCCTCCTGGAGGGCCGCCTGGCGGGGCTCCAGAGCTTGCAGGGCCGCCTCCAGGCCGCTCAGGCGCCACTGCAGGGCGCCGCCCGCTCGGGGCGCGCTCTCCACGGCCCTCCGCTTCTCGCGCACCTGGGCGCGCACTTCCGCCACCTCCAGCACGTGGTTCTCCACCAGCAGCACGGCGCTCATCTCCTCTTTGCGCTGTTCCACCAGCTCCACGATGCGGTTCCACCTGCCCGGGACGGGGAGGCGGGTTAGGAGGGCGGCTTGAGGAGGGCGGGGACTCCTCCCGGGCCTGGGGGGCCCACGGACCTGGGATAGAACCCGGCCACTGTGTGACTTTGGAAATTCACTTTATCTCACGGAGCCCCAGTTTCTGCCTGTGTAAAATAAAACCCTACAAGACACACTTGCTTAGAGCAGCAGTTCTCAAAATGTAATCTGAGCGAGGTCAAAACTATCTTTATAATAGTGCTAAGATGCTATTTGCCTTTTCTCTCCTATTCTGTCCCCAGAGTCCAGTGTAATTCTCAGAGGCTGCATGACCAAGAGTGAACGCAGGAGCCGACACCCCAGAGCCCAGCTGCCTTCTCCTCAACCAGACAGCAAAGAGATCTGCAAAAATGCAACACAAAGCCACTCTCCTCACTACATTTTTCCTGTTGAAAAGTAGTTATTTTTCGGGGCGCCTGGGTGGCTCAGTCCGTAAGGGTCTGCCTTCGGCTCAGGTCATGATCGCGGGGTCCTGGGATCGAGCCCCACACCCCGCATCGGGCTTCCTACTTTGCAGGAAGCCTGCTTCTCCCTCTCTCACTCCCCCTGCTTGTGTGTCCCTCTCTCGGTGTGTTTCTGTCAAATAAATAAATAAAATCTTTTTTAAAAAGTAGTTATTTTTCGGGCGCCTGGGTGGCTCAGTGGGTTAATGCCTCTGCTTTCGACTCAGGTCATGATCTCAGCGTCCTGGGATCGAGGCCCGCATCGGGCTCTCTGCTCAGCGGGGAGCCTGCTTCCTCCTCTCCCTGTCTCTCTGCCTACTTGTAATCTCTCTCTCTGTGTCAAATAAATAAATAAAATCTTTAAAAAAAAAAAGTAGTTATTTTTCATAAAAAACCCCCAACATTATGATGTTAACATCCTGCGTTTTTGACTGTGATTTAAAAAAAATTTTTTTTTCAGGGAGGCATATGTTTATTAAATCTTATCTAGCTAGGCATATGACTGTGATTTTTAAAAAAGATTTTATTTATTTTTTTGACAGAGAGAGACAGCTAGAGAGGGAACACAAGCAGGGGCAGAGAGAGAGGGAGAAGCAGGCTTCCTGCTAAGCAGGAAGCCCAATGTGGGGCTCGATCCCAGAACCCTGGGATCATGATCTGAGCCGAAGGCAGACCCTTAACGACTGAGCCACCCAGGTGCCCCATGATTGTGATTTTAAAATGACTTAATATTTTTACATTTCTCAGTATCAATTTCCAACGTAGTAAATATTGATAGATACAACCCACAAAAACAAGCTCTTTGGGGTCCCGAACAGTTTTTAAGAGGGATATTGAGCCCACAGTATAAGATGTGCTGGCTTATAACATTAGATATGATGCTGGGTCCAGTGAATAGAAACTAAGTATGTCCCATGAGCCAGGGGCGGAGGATCAAGCGGTGGAAAGGCAAATGTGTTCTATATCAAAAGAAGTTAATGGGAAAAAATTATGTATTGCTCTGTGCCCTCGGGCAAGTGATGATACTCCTCTAGGTCTCAGCTCCCCCTCATGGGCTGTGTGTGGTCCAAGCTGGACTGCCGGGAGTCAAAGCTGACCTGTCTGCCCTTTGGCAATTAACCCTCTCTGTGCCTCAGTTTCCCTATCAGTAAAATGGACAAGATCCAGCACAGCACCTACCTCATGGGGTGTTGTGAGAGTCCAATGAGTTATGATTTATGAAGGGGGTCAAAAAGTACTTGTGTGCTACTATTATTGAGTGGGGACAATTTGGGGGGAGCATATCCAGCTCTTTTCTGCCTTGGCTGTGCTTCCTGCCTGGAATGCTCTGTACCTTCCCATCCCTTCCTGTGTGTGGCTGGCTCCTTCTCATCCCCTTTGAGGGCCCTGCTCAAAATGTCATGGCTTACCACAAGATCTAAATCACCTCCAGCCCCCTCGTTATGTTCTACCAGGTTGCAAGAATTCTCTAAAGATCTTGTTCATTTATTAGTTTATTTGTTCACTGTCTCTCTGTCCTCTCCAGAATGGACATGACACATGGCAGAGATTAGGACTTTGAAATCGGAAGACCCCAAGTTCAGGGGCGCATGGGTGGCCCAGATAATTAAGCCTCTGACTCTTGATTTTGGCTCAGGTCATGATCTCAGGGTGATGTGTCAAGCCCTGCATTGGGCTCTGTGCTGGGTATGGAGCCTGCTTAAGATTCTCTCTCTCCCTCTCTCCCTCTGTTCCTCCACCCCCATCTTGTGCTTTCTCTATCTCTTTTAAAAAAGGGGGGGGTGCCTGGGTGGCTCAGTGGGTTAAAGCCTCTGCCTTCGGCTCAGGTCATGATCTCAGGGTCCTGGGATGGAGGCCTGCATCGAGCTCTCTGCTCAGCGGGGAGCCTGCTTCCTCCTCTCTCCTCTCTCTGCCTGCCTCTCTGCCTACTTGTAATCTCTCTGTGTGTATCAAATAAATAAGAATTTAAAAAATCTTTAAAAAAAAAAAGACCCAAGTTCAAGCTCTGCTTTGGCTAGATTCACCATGTGAACTCGGGCAGATCATTTCCCTCTGACCCACAGTTTCCTCATCTGGAAAATGGGGATAATAATGTCCATTTCAGTGAGTGTTTAATGATATCACGTGGCTAAAGCACTTGGCGTATACTCTTACTAAGCTGCAAATCAATATCACTGTTATCATTTGAGGCCCTGATGCTTTGAGATTGTAAAGGCTAGAGAGGCTTTAAAATCCCTGGTTACTGGAATCTCACAGCACAGCAGTTAAAAATAGTCTTAGGAGTCAGACAAATTCAACTTCACATCCAAGCTTGAGCCCGTAACTTGCTGTGTGACCTCGGGCCAGTGTCTTCCATCTCTGAGCCCCAGCTTCCCCCTCTCTAACATGGGGCAATTTATGCACCATAGGGTTTCTGAGAAGAGTCAATATAAGTGCTCAAGACCCCAGCTCCAGATTCAGACAGAACTGGGTTTGACTCCTACTTACTGGAGTTCACATGAAGGATTTCACCTCCCTGGATCTGCATCTTCATCTGTAAACCCTACTACATTGGAAGACCAGCTGGTAGTGTTCTAGGGGGAAAGATGCTACTTTGTTACCATTTTTAAAGAGTTCTGAATTCTGGAAACTTTACTATGGAAATTGGGATATTGGAAGATAAAACCAGGCACATAAAGTGCTTAGAAAAACTCCTAGCACACAGTAGATCCTCAGTGAATCGTTTCTATACAAGTAAACGAATAACCCACTAAAATAGATTGTATCTTCATTTTACCACATCATCACTAACACTGGGTATTACTGTGTTCCCCCAAGATTTTGCTGATTTCCTAGGTGGTCATTACCACCTCAGGGGGTTGAAATCGCACATTCTTGATTTCTGACAGTTGAGTGAATGAGGAAAAGAACGATGGAAAGAACGGGTAAGGACAGGTGTGAGGCCTCAGGTCCCGCCTACCTGCTGTTGAGGTGGTCCTGGCAGGAGCGGACCTCGTCTGAACTAGGGTGGCCTCCTTCCACCAGCTCCTGGACTGTGTGGTTCACATCCAGGACACGGCCCATCAGACTATTCATCTCCTGGTCCAGGCTCTCAAATCTGTAGGAGGGAGATGGTTACGCTCAGGCAGGCTTGGACCCTGGGGACCTGCCTACCTCTTGGGCTTCTGCATTTCCTTCTAACTCCTAGGACCCTGTGCTAGCTCCTTCTCCTTCAACCTGCCTCCTAAATGTTACATCCCTCAGCGCTCTGTCCTGGACTCCCTTGGCTTTCTTTCCCACCTTGCCTGGGCCATCCCATCCATCCCCATAGTCTCAGTTCTCGTGACCCTGGTCTCATGATCCCCGCGTCTCTCTCTGCAGCCTCAGCTTAGTTCCTCTGGAACGTGTCTGCAACCTCAAAGTTGTCAGACACCTCCGCGGGGCTCCTTGTGGCCACTGTGACTCAAACCAGCACGGGTATCTTCCCCCAAATTTGTTTTTCCCCTGGGTCCCCATCTCAGGGGCAGCCCCACCATCTCCTAGGCCACAGCTCTGGGTTCTGTTCTGGACAATGCCCCTCCCCAGACTCTTCACCCCCATGGCCTCTCCGCTTGGCCTCTTCCCCTGGTCCAGTCCTGTCCCCTCCCACCCGGGCCCCCAACCCGGGGCCCCTTTCTGGGCTCCCAGCCACCCTTCTCAACCACTCCAACACACCCTCTACAGGGCACCCAGAGAGATCTTTTCAAAGCTGGGCGCAAGCCTCCCCTTTTTAAAACAGTGCCCAAAGCTGTGACTTGGGTAACTGTGGGCACAGTAAGGGTAGGGACCAAGCCTGCGTGTCAGCGATGCCCAGCGCATGACCTAGAACGCAGCAAGAGCTCACTAAGTACCAACCGAACGAATGAGTGGATGAATAAAAGGGGTCAGCCACTAATTTCACATCTCATTACTAATTCAGCCAACAGACGAGTCAGTATCTCACATATCACAGGGCGGCTAAGTGCTATGAAGAAATGTAAAGCAGCGTAATGATGGAAAAGAAAGTGACACGGTCGGAGCTACTTCATGAGCTAGGGAGGTGACAACTGTGCAGGAACTGTGACAGTCCCAAGAAAGGGGCCAGGCTGGGGTGTCTCTGGAGAAGCTTCAGTTAATTTCCTGCCAGGTGAATGTAAGCCTCATAATTGCAAACGCTCCGGAAATGCTCCCTGTACCCGGGCATTTGCAAGTGTCCTGCAAGTACTCATTACGCATCACCCGCGAGGTGAGGACTACCATCATTCCCCTTCCCCTGGAGCCCTGGTCCCAGCGGAGCGTAAGTCGGACCTGGTGAACCAAAGAAGGCGAGACTGCGTGCGTTGAGGAAGCCCCCCTGCCCCGAAGTCCGGCGCTCACCGGTGCTGCACCACCTCGACGTCGTCAAGCGAATCGGGCACGCGCATGGCCAGCAGCCATTGCTCCTTCTCCCCGATCCACAGCTCGCACGCGTGCACCTCGCCGAACATGCGGTAGACGGCCAGGGCGTCCCGCAGCCACTGGCGCCGCAGCGCGGCCACCTCGGTCACCTCGGCAAACAACTGCTCCGCCTCCACCACGCGCACCTGCAGTGCCACCACCAGAGGCCCGGCGCCACTGGCGCCCCCCAGCGTCGCCAGCTGACGCCGCAGGCCGCCCACGGGCCCGCGATGCGCCTCCACCTCCCCCGTGAGCGCGCGGTGCTGGCGGGCCAGGCGGCGGCTGGACGCCTCGTCGTGGCCGAAGTCGCCCGCGGCTGCGAGGCGGTAGGCGTCGCGGAGCCAGTCCAGGAGCCCGTCGAGGTCAGCGCCGAACTGGTGCAGC